>JARHVA010000160.1:4005000-4035000 GCA_037957365.1 Torreya grandis | reverse complement strand
ACACACACACACACACACACACACACACACACACACACACACACACACACACACACACACACACACACACACACACACAATACATAAATATTATAAAAAACCAAGTATTTAGTTTTTTTTAATATGTAATTGGGGTTAACCAAGCTCTATGCAAGGAAATATGTCTATCTAATGTCAATTTGGGTTTGATTGGCCTGATTGCACACCACATTGGGATTAAAGGAACAATAAATTAGTTCAAAGGTTAATACATCTCCAATTATCATTCAATGCTGTCAATTCTTTATAAGAACATTGGTCCCAAACAACTATCTTAATCAACTAATATTTGATCTTAAGACTACTAGGCCTAATGGTTCCTATTTGGGTTTTAGGGTGTCAAGAATATGCAACGTGATCATGTTATTAAATACCATTATCACATTAATAATATAATTAATTACATGATCATAGTATATGAATTTGAATTCAATTCCCATTCCTTTTCGTTCGGGAATGGCTTGGATTTCAATGTACAGCCGAGTTTTGAAAGGTTTGAAAATAAACAACAAATTTCAATTTTAATTCCCAAATACTATAAGAATTTAAATGTTAAATTTAAAAAAAATTATACCTTCACAATGAGCATGCTATCCTCTTTCCAAAATATGATTTTTATAATTATTGGACTAATTTAAGGTTTCAAACTCTATTGATTTCTAACTTTGCCTTTTTTAGGCCACTACATACTGCAAACATACATGCCTATACATGTTCAAGTAATTTGTATTTCATTGATCCAAGTGAAAATAAAATTATATGGTGATTAAGTAGGCCTAATTCTACACACATTCAAAAAAGAAATTGTTTTTTTGAAGTAGTTTGGTATGTCGAACAAATGGCTATCCATTTTTTTGTTAGTTTTAGAATCTATTTACTTAAAAAATTCATAAAAATAAAGTATATTAAATAATATTAAATGATGCTATGAAAATGGTGCACATCACGGTTGTCTATATATTATGTTTTCTAAAAAAAATAGGAGTTCCTCTTCAAATTTTAGATGTTTGACCTTGTTATACTTAACCATTTTTTTAATAGCATTTTGGAAACTAGAATCAAAATTCTACATTTCATGTTCTTAGACCATCTTCAAATTTATAGTGTATATATCTCAAATTTTATATATAAGTTTAGATTTCTAAAATTTTAGGAAAATCATGTCCATGGGTAGGCCACTTTTTGTCCCCCAACTTTGTGCACTTACCCTTAAAAGTGAGTGTAATAGTTATTTTATTTTTTAATTAAAGTAAATGAGGTAGTGTTTGATAGGTGCTATGAACCAGACTGGGACACAAATGAAGGGTCAAAATCCTCTACAAACCACATATAATAATAATTAGTTTCAATAACTTACTAGTAGGGTAGAGATATACCATAAATGGCCAAAACCAACATAACATGTCCAACGATATTTGACTCTAAGTGTGACTAGACACAACTTTTTCTTTTTCTTTTTGAAAATATTTATGATTTTTTTTCAAAAAATTACACATGAATTGAATATTAGCATCTATTAATATCAATATAAACTCTAGCAACACTTATTTTTTCAAAAAAACTTAACTAACAGTTGCCCCAAAGGTGCAAGTTACACTAAAGGGGTTGTACTTTTTTTGTTTTTGGTAAAGCAGGGTTCTATTAAGTGAAAAAATATAATTCAGTAGTTGTAACTCACTTAAAACTCATGACTACTGACTTCATCTCACATTTTGTGTGTGAAGAGTGAAGCAAGAATAATCTTATATTTTAGGTAATGATAAAAAATGAATTTATATGTTTCTTCATATGACTTGACAATGAATTGTGTAGAGCAGAGATGTTTCATTTCATGACAAACTTAAGAAATGACAAAGTAGTGAGATGGGCCCTCCCTATATATATAATTTTAATTATCATATATTATATTTTTATTTTTATTAATATGATTACTATTAATAATGTACTACATATATATAATATAATATATATTAGTATTAATATATACAATTAATACATATTATACTATAATACATAATTTTATATTATTAATATATTTTAATATTCTAAGATATTATATGTTATATATTATTATAGTATACTAATAGCATATAAATATTAATATGATTAATATATAATTAATTTATTAATAATATACTTTATATATATATATATATATATATTATAGTATATATTATTAATACATATCATATTATTAATATATTTATAATTTATTATATAATATATTAGATTACATTATATATTAACATATGAATATATTATAATATATAGTATATATTATTATATATAATATAATATTATATTATTATAATATATATTTTTAATATTGGTAAACATTTTTATAGAATTTATCATAATTATAAATCAGAGAAGTGTTTTTGAGTCAGAGTTATAAATTGGGAAGGAAGAAGCTTTTACATAAATCTGAACTTCAAATTAGAACTGGGATACAACTAGAGACCAGTCCCCAATAAACAAGTAGATAATAAAATGATATAAAGACAACAAAAACTCCAAAAGATGAAAAAGGGGAGTCCAACACAAAGAGGACATGCTACAAAACCACCATAGAAGGCAAAGTATCAAAGATAAAAGAATCACACAATAAAAATTAGGATAGTGAAGAAATCCTTCAATGAACAAAAACTGAAATTAATCCCAAATAAAACCTATAATCCTGAACGTTAAGGATCATCCACATGTAGAAAGGATTCTCGTCAAAGAGAAATCATCCAACATCTTCTAGCAACCATTGTGAACAAGTTCTTTGCATTCTAGTCTCACTAACATTTCTACATCTACCTTTTGTTTCTAACCATTAAAATGAAAAAAACTAAATAACCTTAAAAATAGGTCCTCCAAACGAGTCTTCACCAATATATCATATTATACTTATAAACTAGATTTAATTACGTAAATTTTCCAAAAGTATAGAATAAAAATGATAGGTTTGTGTTTGACATAATGTCTTGATCTGTATATAATATGTGGGATTATTTTGCAATGGAGCATTAGTGCTAGAGCAACACTTAAACAGATGTTGTTTAATATTTTATTATGATGTTTATTTTGAAGAGACGCTTGTTTAATTTGAACATTTTGATGTATGGATTTATCTTCGAGTATGAGGAGCATGGTTACAATATTATTCAAGAGTTTGGATATAGGGACCAATTTTTTTGTATTGCACAACAATATCTTGCATTTTATGTACGTGGGAATAAATTTTTATTTAAACTATAGTTTAATTCACATCATGTTGAAATGCACATGTCACCTCCCATTATAGACTATCAAGCAACAAGGTCTCCAATCAAGATAAGAAAATGGACATTTGTGGATTATATGTAACAACTATATGAGATGTGAAATTATAGGAAACTTACATTTAAAAAAAGAACATGTTATATGACTCTGATGATTTGAGCCTCGAAGGTTTGGAAGCTATAGAAAAAAACTCAAGATTTGTAATTATAAAGAAAATAAAGAGAGAAAGAGACAAGATATTCTAAATAAAAGGGAATTTTCAAAAGTAAGTGATACATTATGTGTTTTCCATTATTTTTTTTTGTTCACCCATAATTCACATCTTGTTCTTACCAAATGAGTTACAAACCCTAACATAAAAAATAAAATGTGTTAGTTATAAAAAAGAATGTGAAGGAGAGACGATGAGAGTTGAAGATGAGCATATTTGTTTCTCTTCGATTTTCAATCACTCTTGCTTTTGAATCAAATTACTATGATTTTTATTTTTAATTTATGAAAGTAATCATATTCAATTTTTTTAATACTAGGATAATGATGGTTTAACACAAAATAAGGAATGGAAGAAGAGAAGAAATGTTTGATGTTGCAGATCGATAATTTGTGTTGTAGGCATGATGATGTTCATATTATAGACATGCTTGAGAATTTTCTATGTTATAGATATGATTTAGGATATTAATGTTCATGTCCCAAGATTTGATACATAATTCCATATTATCAACATATGTCAACTTTTATAACATACTATTTTGAATAATGTAATTCTGTGTAGTGTTTTGATCCTTAATGAGATAAAAATTGTTTCATAGACTCATTGGATGAACTATGTACTTTTGTTATAGATCAACTATGTACTTTTGTTGTGGAATGGGGGCTACTGTGATAGTTCCTCCCTATTTTGAACAATTATATCAAACGCTACCATGTGGAATAAAGTTGTTATTCTCTTATGAATTGTTGTGTTGTGATTTGTTACGTGTAATATTTATTCAATAAAATTTTGTTGGTAATGTAATTTATATGCAAAACACAATGAATTATAAAACTAGTAGTAAAATTTTGAAACAAGTATTTCTAAAGCAAATCAAACATGACAAAATTTTCTATGTTGTGCTAAAATTTAACTAAATGAGTTATCCTAGTGATAGTCCTATGTGGTGGAGGTAATATGCTCACCAAAAACTATTCTAAGTGTTGGTACAAATCTAAATTACTTTGAAATGTTTTTATGCGAAGATTAAGTTTCAAGAGAGCTTATTCAAGATCTTAATAAAAAAATACCTCAGCCAATTTAATGGAAAGCTCCACTTCTAGTTTAGAATGAGAGACACCCATTTTTAAAATGTCACCTCAACCAATATAAATCCATCTTTAGAGTTGTAATTTTTTTGATTTTCAAGCCCATTTTAATTTCCCACCATTAAAATGAAAAAAATTAAATTATTTTTATGTGGTATTAAAATAAGGAAATGGTATTAAAATACCAAAACCAAATTATTTTTATGTGGTATTAAAAAAAGGAAATAATATAATAGACAAGCCATTTTACTCGTTGAATATTTTGTATTTGTAAAGTTTTATCTCCTCTTATTATTTATCCACGCTTTTACTGTAATACTATCATAATTTTAACTAAGTGAAAATTAATTTAATTTAATATAAATATAAATATAAATATAAATATAAGTATAAATATAAATATAAATATAAATATAAATATAAATATAAATATAAATATACACAAGAAGCCAAGAATAGTAAGTGAAGGGAATTTATAATTCTAAAGAAAAAAAAAAGAAAAAGAGACATGATATTCTAAGGTGCAGGGAATTTGTGAAATTAAGTGATACATTATGTGTTTTTCATGATATTTTTTGCTCACCAATAATTCACATATTTTTCTTACACATGAGTTATGAACTGAGACAGAAAAAAGAAAATGCGTTAGTTATAAAAAGGAATGTGAAGGGAAGAAGATGAGAGTTGAAGGTGGGTATATTTGTTTCTCTTTAATTTTTAATAACTCTTGCTATTGAGTCAAATTAATATGATTTTTATTTTTAATTTATGAAATTAATCGTATTAAATTTTTGTAATACTGAGATAATGATGGTTTAACACAAAATAAGGAATGAAAGAAGAGAAGAAATGTTTAATGTTGAAAATTGCTAATTTGTGTTGTAGGCATGATGATGTTCATGTTATAGACATGGTTGAGAATGTTTTATATTATATATATGCTTGAGGATATTAATGTTCATGTCCCAATATTTGATACATAATTCCATATTATCAACATATGTCAACTTTTATGACATACTATTTTGAACAATGTAATGTTGTTATGTAATGTTGGGATCCTCAATGAGATAAAAAATTGTTTCATACAATCATTGGATCGACTACGTAATTTTTTTGGGGAAAGGAGATTGGTGTGATAGTTCTTTTCTATTTTGAATAATTATATCAAACACTACCATGTGGAATAAAGTTGTTATTCTCTTATGCATTGTTGTGTTGCGATTTGTTACATGTAATATTTATTCAATAATATTTTTTTTGGTAATGTAAGTTATATGAAAAACACAATGAATTACAAAACTAGTAGTAAAATTTTGAAACAAGCAGTCCTAAAGCAAATTAAATATGAAGACAAAATTTTCTATGTTGTTCTAAAATTTAACTAAATGAGTTATCCTAGTGACTTTCCTATGTGGTGGAGGCAAGACACTCACCAACAACTAGTCTAAATGTTGGTACAAATGTAAATTACTTTGAAATGTTTTTGTATGGAGATTAAGTTTCAATAGAGCATATTCAAGATCTTAATAAATAAAATACCTCAGCCAATTTCATGGAAAGCTCCACTTATAGTTTAGAGTGAGAGACACCCATTTTTAAAATGTCACCTCAACTAATATAAATCCATCTTTGGAGTTGTAAAATTTTTGATTTTTAAGTCCATTTCTAGGTAGTAAAGATGTATCTATAAAATAAACTTTCTCTCCATCTATTAAATTGAATTTACACATCTAAAAAGGGTCAAGTTAAAGGTTGGACAATAGTGTCATTTCTACACATGGCCATGGATTTTTTTAAGGTAGGTCTTTATGTTGGATTTCTTCCTTTCATGTACAAATAAATTTTTAAGTGTATAAAGGTTGTGAGACTAAAAATTACACCTCAAATAAACTACAATGTTAATCAATCATCAATTTCATTTTGCTAAAAATCCTATTTGGGTGCTCTAGAATCTATATATGATTCCATGTTTTAAGGGTTTTTGGTATATTTAAAAATATCCTCCGAATTATTTGATTTTGTATGATATTTTGTTTTTGAGGAACATATGTTTACAAGAATATTTAATAAATCATATAGTGTTAATGTTATAAATTAGTATTGGATTGTTATTTTTTTAGTGAAATTGAGGGAGGTTATTTTTAAATATCTCTTGGATGTTATCAGTGTATTATAGATTTATTTGATATTTTATTCTATAGATAAATTTTCACTTGATTCATATGCATTCAACAACTAGTTAGGTGATGTTTTTTTCTAAACTATGTCACAGTCATCAAATATTTATTTCTTTTTGCATTTACAATTTTATTGCTTTGTTTCACCAAATATAACCTATCAATAATTACTCCCCCACAATTACATTTTTAATGGAATTCAAGGCCCCTTCATATTTTTTTGAGAAAATCTCAAACACAATCCCAACATTGATCCCTTGTTTCAAAATGGCATACAAATTACTCTATAATAACAATGAATTGAAGTTGTGTTGTATTAAATATAACTATGAATGGGGAAGACATGGAGCTATAGTGGATTTTATACACATAACCATACAACTTGACGTCCATCACATGGAATAAATTAAAATTTTGGAAGTGAATTTTTTGTATATAGTTATATATAGGATGAACTTGATTTTCTTACAATCAACACATTATGTGACCCATATGATGTTTTTAAAGGTACATGAGAGATTTAGATTCAAGACCCAACCAAATTTGATAGTGTCGATAACAAAAAGAAATACTTGTGTCCTCAGATATTCTATTATAAACTTCAAAGATGAATTTTGTGAAACCTCATCCCCTCATCCTAATTCTTATACTTCTAGTGAATCTAGGTAAGTAAATACATATGAAGCCTATAATAACATTGAGTACAACACAAAAACTATGAAAGATGAAACCATTTATCATACACTATCGATATCCATAGTTACCATAGGTAAAATATAAAACTATGTTAGAATGTATCTCAATATAAGGATTTGAAAATTTTGATTAATAATGCCATTCTCAACCTTCTTCCTTAAAATGAAAGTCTAGAATATTTAGATTAATAATGGTGTCATTAGCACACATACCATCTCCATCTCCATCAAACATATATTCCTTTAGGCTATAACTTCATGTGTATACATTATTGAATCAATTTTTTTAATCAATTAGCTACCATTTAGCTCAATGGTAGATATATTATACATTATTATCTATAATTCTTAATGTTATTACTACCTAATCAAAGCTAATAATGGTAGGAGGGAGAATCATAATGAATGGGGTATACTCTTCATAATTTATTCAACTTTTTATATAGTGCATATGGTATAGGGTAGTGGTGAATAGGTGATAACAATGTTCTTTGCTAGAATTTTTTATTTTCAAAGCAAATCAAAAGTCACATAAGACTGCTTAGTAGTAAATGTGTTAAATATTTGGTCATATTTTAATTGACCTTCTCACAAGTTCTCTATGTGTGTGTGTGTGTGTGTGTGTGTGTGTGTGTGTGTGTGTGTGTGTGTGTGTGTGTGTGTGTGTGTGTGTGTGTGTGTGTGTGTGTGTGTGTGTGTGTGTGTGTGTGTGTGTGTGTGTGTGTGTGTGTGTGTGTGTGTGTGTGTGTGTGTGTGTGTGTGTGTGTGTGTGTGTGTGTGTGTGTGTGTGTGTGTGTGTGTAGTGAAATGGATCCATGCCCTTATCCTAATGCAATAGTGCCATTTTACTATGTGAGACATGTAAATTTCATGTAAAATTAGAAAGTTGATATTTACCTAAATTTAGCCTTCCTAAAAGAATTTCAAAAAAGGTTATCATATATAGAGGAACCTACAAAGCAACAACCATGTTATACACCTTGAGCTTCACCTTTTAGTAACTCAAGGTTAAGGCATAAGAATAATGAGATATCAGGAACAATGAACTGGCATGTATTATCTACAAGTTTCCTCTCAGTATATAGTCATCATTATAAGTTTATCAGCCACACCATCAAAGTGACAAGGATGTTTATCCACTTTTTCGGAGGTAAATTAAAACTCATAGCCTTTACATTCTTTATGATTTTTTACATGGATCAAATATTGACATTTAAAAAAAAAAAAAGAGTTTGTATATATATTCATTGCTTTTCTTACAAAAAATTGCTTGTCTTAGAAAATGAGTCATATTTTATTGCTTGTCTATATAACATCCTTTACATTATGTATAATGGTCTATTGTTGTCCATCTTACTACATATATTTTTGTTATGCATCTAATTAAAATAAAGCAACTAATGAACCTACATCTCATCATAATATATGTTTGTGTTCATTCAATAATGAACATAGATAAGTGTAAAAAGAAAGGAACCAATGAACATCTCATCGTATTATAATATTTGTGTTTATTCATTAATGGATAGAGATAAATGTAAAAGGAAAGGAACCAATGAGCCTGTCAAGAGGAATTTTGTTGACATTTTGAGTGTAGACTGTGATGCCAACAATCAGATTTTAGGTAACATTCCTTCATAGTAAAAGATGTCTATTTTTTTTTAGTGACATATAATTAATAAATCTCCATTGTTTTGATTCTTTGTAGCTTCCAAGATTCTCAATCCCATTTCTCCAAGCAATTTGGTGGACCAATATGAATGTATTGAACAAATGAATGCAAAGGTGAATGAGGACCTTCGAGAATGGGAACTAATCCGTTTGAAGAGTAGGTTAGATATATGGAAGAAATTGGTAATGGTTATAAAAGATAGGGAGGACAACCCAAAATAAATCATTAAAGGAATTAATACAAACATATCATCTCTAAAAAATGAGAATAAGGAGCTAAAACATTGTATTAAATGCATAAGGAAAGAAAAACTACAGGCTTAGATGTGGCTTGAGGATAAAAATGCACCACTGGGAGTATATGAAGCTATTGCAAGGCTAGGGCTATTGCTTTAGAAGTAGATTATTATAGGAATGTAAGACAAAATAAACATTATGAGGAAGAGAATAGAGTATGGAAAAAAATTGTTGTGCATTGCATGACTTACCCAACAACTCCTCCCACCACATCCATACTTCCTAACTCCAAAGATGATAAAGATGATCATAATTAGTGTGTTCCTTTATTGTGGTTCATTTCATTATAGTTATTAATTTTTACATATATATAATGTTTTCCTTGACTTTGAACTCATGTGTGTGTGTTATACATATATAGATGTATGTATGTATTAGATATACAAACATGTATGTATATCTTACATAAATACACACACACACACACACACACACACACACACACACACACACACACACACACACACACACACACACACACACACACACACACACACACACACACACACACATGCATGCACACACACACCCACACACACACACAGAAACACACACACACACACACACACACACACACACACACACACACACACACACACACACACACACACACACACACACACACACACACACACACACACACACACACACACACACACACACACACACACACACACACACACATATTTAATTCTAGTTTGTGAAAATTTCAAAATATGAACATGAATGTCTCTTAATAATATGAGGTTTATAAAATTTCCTAATACCATGTGTGTTAAATTAGTTAATTAAAATTATTTTCTTAATGTTACTTCCCATTAATCAAATACAAAGACTTAGTGAAAATAAATAAATAATTTTAACAAAGTGTGGTTTTTAAATGTTAAAAATATTATTTGTTTGAAGATTTGAGTCAAGAATACTTTCAAAGAACAATAGAGTGATGAAATCATTTGTGAATATTTACACCATTTTATATTTACATCATTTTTTATGTTCTTCCACATGTTTAGCATTTATTTTTATAATGATTCAAAATTTTAAGACATATAACATATCATTACAGAAAATAGACACCCGATCAACTTCAGTTAAAGGTCTATAGATCATTCTTCACAATAATTATTTTTGGTCTACATATTTTGCAACTACTCTACCCAAATCGTTAAAAAAAGTAACATGATTTGATTGCACTTTACATTTCAAAATTAATTGGACCTTTTCATTTTATAGTGGTGTACACATGTAGATCACTATATTCTAAAAAAAATCTATTGAATGTCATATTTGGTCTTGTAACCATCTTCTACACATTCGAATGGATGTGCATAGGGATGATTCACATCACCATTATTAAAAATTGACCTTGTTTGAAACCTATTACAACCATATTTAAAAATATTCTCAAGGAAATTAAAACTTATCCTATTAACTAGAAGAGTGAGAATTACATTGTATAGGAATCCATGGATCTTGAGAATTTGGGGATCATTGGCCTCATCCAAATTATCGACAACATTTTCATTTAAAATAACATCACAAACATTGTTGCAAGATCAACAAATTGTTATTGACATCATGTTAAATAATCAATAAATAGATGTTTCTCAATAACCATATGAAAATCCATGAAAATCATTTACAAATTTAATAAAATAAGGATAAAAATTAATCAATACACAAAAAATACTTACATGGACATCAACATTACTAGTTAAAGAAAATAGAGCACTGCTTCTTGAAGAAAAATCATTTCTAAATTTCTTTCTCAAATCACTAACTTTTAAAATGTGCTTGCACACATGACATTGGGTTGATCACATGCATTCAAAGATTGAAAAAGCCTAACTTTCCATTCTAACCTTGTAAAATATTTATTCTTTTCTTTAGCTATTCACCCATGTCACATCAAGGTTAATTTCACTATACATCACATCGCAATCATGGATGATTTGTGATTTTATCCATGACTTGTTCTCTAATTTCTCAATCTTGAAGTTCCTATAAAACCCATTCTCCTTGCACATTTCACTCCACCAATTAAAAAAAAAATACAACATACACCAAATTATTCACCAACAAATCCACTCTTTGATGGAAATAAACTTTGATTTTATTTAAAAATATGTGCTTTAGATGAGAGTGATATAATTCTATGGTAGTATTTATCTATTCACTTGCAAGGGGCATTATATGCAATCAACATGCCCATAAGCCAATAGAGTGGAACCATTGATCTTTCCAATAGTTAACTAAAAATTCTTGAGATGCATATTATTTCATGAGTAGATTCATGTCACAAACCATTGAAAGGTGTTAGAATGTGCAATATTTTGTGAAGGGTCACTATTAGAAAGGAGAATAAAAGCAATGATTGAGATATTTATAAGGGGGGAAATGAAATTTCAACACATAACATGTCATAAATTCATGAGAATATGTTATTGTGAGGAAATCAAGATTTTCCAAATGAAAAATATGTAATTCCTTGATCAAAAAGTAGAGCTAAGTTATCAGAATTTACTTTGAAATTTATTGTAGGCAAGAAAGTGTTAATATATTTTTTTAGCTAAATTAACTAAATATGACAAAATGGCTCACATACCATCAAGTGTATTCTTTCCATTTTTTTACATTTAGTACATGTTACAACATTTGGATTCTATGTTTATTTTCATGAAAAACTCATGTTTACCAAAATTCACATGTGGGTGGAGTCCTTTCTCAGCATTTAGTTGTTTTATCCATCCTTTTTTAGGTAAGTGCATTCACATGTTTCAATTTATAATTTTATTTTGATACACGCATGCATTCACATCACATGTACACATTAAATTGGGAGTATTATGTAGGCACCAAGTTTTGATATAATACCTATTTCCGTTAGGTTTTTTCTATGTTTTAACACTCTTGGTCTAGTTGTGTAAATTTGGCTCTTTTCAGACACATTTTAATGTAGATTACATTATATCTATCCTTGTCAGATAAAAATATCCTTTGATCCATCTTTTATAAGCTTATGGATCCCAATCATCCACTTTCTATTCAATATTATCTCCACTCTTACCATTTATTACACCTAGTACAAAAATCAAGACCTTTCAATATTCTCACATACAAAATTAACAACCGATTGATTCCATCCTATGCCTTTTGTTGGTCCTTCTACCTTGGCCTGATTTCAAAAGCCTTTGATTTCACTTATCATAGTATTCCATGGTCGAGCATTACATGTATTTTTATATAAATCCAAATATATACAAATCAATTCCTAGTAATTGACCAAATATCAAATGGAATGATAAATCATTCTAAGTCTTTGAGCTGCACATTCTTCCTATTTATTGTAAAACTTATCAAGGAGCCTACATATTGAGCTAAAATTGATTTTTCATCATCTTCAAGTCATTTTCCATTATCATATTGAACCAAAATAGGGTTTAATATACTTTTCATGTAGTTTTATTGGATTTACTAGGGATTAAATGTGGAGCCTTTCTCTAAATTACACTTCACTCACATACACATGAGAAATACATTGACTCTAATTCCAAGTTTGTGGGATATGGAGTTGGAAATCCTCAAAGTGTAGCATGAGTCAGATAACCTTAAAAAACTTGCTATATTTATAATTTTGAGGGTTAGGTCAAGGAGAGATAGAGAGATAATTCAACATATTATACCTATAAATTTTGCACAATGATCACATTATTTGAATCTAGGTTCAAGATTGTCGAGCCATAATATGATCTTATTATATTGAAGAATAATGCAACCACATTATTAATGAGATAACATTAATAACATGATCATGTCTTTTGTGTGTCTAAAAAAAGGGGAAATTGGAATGCAAAAATACTCATTTTTCATTTAAGTTCCCTCACTCTCCCATAGCTTCTATGATCACATTTTACATAGAAGAGTATAAAGAGTGCCAAGAAGCTTTTGGATTCATCCCACAGACCTATTGATCGATGATTCCACTATGTAGGAGAGATAAGTGATTAAAATATTCCTTATTTAACCCTAATTTTTCATTGTTTAACCCTAGTTTTTAATTATAATTTGTTCTTTTTAACAACCCATCCTACTAACCCTCCCAACCCTCCACAAAACCCTTTTGTTTTTATTCCTCCTAACCCTCCATAAAACCCTATTGTTCCTCTTATCCCTCTGTTTAACCCTCCTATAGTTCCCCAAAACCCCCTTGTAGTTAAGAGTTTTTTATTGACAACATTATGGGAATCAAAATTGAAATTGAAGAGTTAATTGATAAATGAAGGATCCCAATTCGACCAACCCCCACCACACCAAGCTAACTAATTCCATACAGACCTTCTTAGGTTAGATTGACTCTATAATAAGTCCAATTAACTGATGGACCTCATATAGGGATATTTATAGGGCTTATTATGCTAACAAGTTGTCAGCCCTTCAGGTTAAGAACAAAAATATTTCAAAAGTTGACATTTACACCCTATTCATCAACCTCACCACCAATGCCCCATTTCCCATAACTGCTAAACATTTTCTTATCCATTACTATGTACATAACTTAATCACAACCAATTTTTTGGATCGATGGTGGATGTTATTTGACTATCCACCATGTAACAACCATGAGGATCCCTTATATTTTTTGAGGAAACTCTACTATGAGTTTGTCCTCAACAAGATTCCTAATTATTTTGATTTTAGTGAGGTTTAGGGCCGAGGAAAAAGCTCTACATATTATCAATAAAGTACACATTATGTCCCTAATTGGCCTACATAGTTCCATATCTAGAATCCTCTTGATCCTAAGATCCCCTCGATAGTTTAATAGGTCATGGAGATAGACACTCTCGATGTTCTTAGTTCACTCACTGATACACTTGTTTAGCATACGAGTAGGCTCTTACAAAGTAATGCTACAAATATTCCACAGGCTACCCAACCTTGACCCCACCCTTTCATTTCATGTGTATCTATGTGTAAAAGACCTTTTGATGATTATGGCATCAGCGGTTCAGATGGCTTAGATCATATTCCTATGAGTGATGAGTTTTTTCCACATACATTTGGCTTGTAAACATCAATAACCACATAGATGCAAGTATATTTTATATAAATGTCATGTTCAATTCAAGTTATATTTGAAAATTTAATTTCTAAGCTAATAATTAATTTACATAGAAATTTCATATAATATATGTCATTTTTTATGTCATAGGAGGTGACGGTTCCTTCATCATCATAGTCAGCATTTACAGCATTTGATTTATCATGATCATTGTTTACATATTCTAATCTAGCTAGTGGTCCATCCACAATTACATTCTCCTCTAATATGATGACACCATTTACCTATACAGAGGCAAAATTTGTTTACATATATGTTTTGCTCTTTGCATCTATTAGGATTGTAGTTTTTTACATATATGTTTTCTCTTTGCATGTAACTTACTTCTATTCTTAAGAATTAATGCCAATAAACCACAACCAAAAACATAAAAGTCATGAATGGTCTTATGTTGGACTATGCTTCCTTGGGAGTGACATCCTACAATGCTCTTACAGGGTCACTGATTAAGGATGTAGATATTGTATTCATATCTTCTACCCATTACCCATATGATACATTTTCTCTTTCCATTACTCAAGTTTAATACACTATTTTACAAGAAATATATTACATGCTTCTAGGGATAGGACACTCTTTATGAATAAAACATGAAGCACATTTTTTCAAAAAATATTTGAAGCTTACTTATGAATATACACCCATTTGCCTAGTGGAAGTTATCTTTGAAGTGATAATATCCTATTAAATGGGATTCTCATTCATATACCTCTTTCCCAAAGACTTTCCTAATAATGCAAACTAAAATTCCTATGACCATATTTCATTTAAAACCATAAGGACACAAACTTGACATGAATTCACATGTAACATAAATACTTCCTCATCTTTGATATGGGTAAACACAAACAATCCCTTTTCTCTCTTTCCCATCTATGTTTGTATACCCAACATTTATATAATATCCCATTATATATATATTTTTTATGGGAGGCATGTGAAATAAATATCCTACACCATTCCACTTAAACAACCAACTCCAACAAATAATGAGGAGCTACTATAATAATCAATGTCATGCCCAACACATACACCCTTGTGATTAGGCTGAGATTTAGAATTAGTGTCAAAACCCACCCATTGGTTTCCCAAATTATTTCTCAAAAATGGGAGATGATTGTCAAGCATGCCTACTCTTTATTCTCCTTATTTGAAAAGTGATAATAAGATCAAATGACCTTGTAAGACCATACAAAAAAGAAGTGGTTATAAGGGTCGTACCTAAGTCAAACTCGTATTTTTAGACAAGTGATAAATCAACAACCAATATAGTCAAATATATAATATAGTATAAATTGAAGATCTTGACCCAAGTATATTTATATTTATCAATGAAAAAAAAAGAAACTAGTATATTATATATTCCATTTCACTAATCCTCTAGTTTTGGTTCTGGTACAAGGTTGTTGTTCTAACACTTCAATAGATGGCTTATCAATTCAGTTCTATGTGTATTTTCATGTACATGCTTGTCCTATTTCTTCCTATATTGTGTCATTGCATTCATATTCTTATAAAGATAGATATTTTATATACAAGTGTTTCTATTGATCATTTTGGTTCACATATATAAGTTTTGATACTTTATATAAAACTAAGTGAGACCTTGTTTACATGAACAATTGATGGTTGGAGTAAACACTCCTCCCTCTCTACGAGTTGAGATAGACATAGGTATTTCTACTACAATGTCATCTGCATAGGCACTGACAAAGGTATATATTAGTTCTTGTAATTTTGAATTGTAAAAATAGACTTGTTTTAATAATTTTAGTACATGTACTAAGGGCAAATATAGCTTATGTAAATGTATTGTGTATACAAGGTTGTCATATGACAGCTGATAGTCCCAATTAGATGTTGATTAGGGAAAATTTTCATGTTCCTCCCATATTTTAGATGCTTATTTAGATAGTTTATCTAGCCATTGACTTGTTTAAGCATGAAAAATAGATTAAGCGGGATTGGGAGCTTGCAGTAAGTGCACATGTTATTTTGATCTTCTAATTTATTATCTATTGGATCTCATATTTAAAATTATACACATAAATTAGGATTAAAAAATAATTATTTTCAATTATATAAATCTTAGATCTCCCATATTTTTTTAAATGAATGTTTTTATTTCATTATGCAGTGGAAATGACTAATGACACTATTATAACTTAGGCTTAATATCCCTCTTTTCTTTGTACCTACTTCCTGTACACTTTGGAGACACTTCTTGGTTTTATTAAACCTATTCAAAACCTCTCACATTCATTCTCTAACTCATTTCATGCATTCCATTCGCAAACATCCTCTCACTCTTTCACTATCTTTTCACTAGGCAATCCTCTTAGGTTTCAAATACCAAAAATTGATATAGGTATCAAGGAGTGAGTATTCTCTCATAGATTTTTGTACATGGTCAAATAATACCTACCTTAACCTATTACAAGTTTTCAAACACACTTCAACATTCAATTCTACATATAGGGCACAATAAGGCAAAATATGCCCTATACAGACCTGTGACAACAATGTTGAGTATGCCCTATATCACAAAAAATCATTTTTAGTGATAATATGAAGATTTATTTAATGAGAAAAAATTATACACAATATAAAATATTCTACTTAGTTACACTAGATTGAGTACACAGTCAAAGTCATATGATGATGTCATATTTGTAAGTTATAATGCTATTAGAACCTGATATGTGTTGATTGAAATTAAAGTCCAATCATCCACCCACTTTTGTAACTCACACTCATTCCAAATAGAGTCCACACATGTAGAATAGAAACTTACATTTGAGCTATGAAATGAGTGGAGGTCAATTAAACCCTTAGAGTCATACAATCCTCATACTTTGCCATGTGTTCTTCCTCCATTAAGCAAAAATGTCTACGAATAGTAGAATTTGGTTGAGAACCTTGACACATCTTCTCATTATACCATTAAATTAGAGTTTTTGCATCTATAAAATGAAAACCCTCTTCAAATTTTAACTCCTCCCTTGTAATATCTCTTTTTACACATGCTTTAGCACTGTCATTCTTCCCTTTTCCATGGTCAACCTTGGTGAAAATCCAAATGTGTTATACACTAATGGTAACGTACATCCTATTCAACCAATAAAATATCCATATATTTTTAATTGTGATGTGAAATTGTTAGACCAAATGTAATGCTGATTGAAAGTAATGTTCCTCTGACTCAACTGTTCATAGAACTTTTGAAAATAGCCTTGAACATACTCTGAATAATGTGATTTGTCATCACTGATATATATATGGTACTCCCTTTTTTTATTATTTTTTTGTACTATCAGGCACATGAATGAAACCTATAAGCATCAATATGGTAACTTGTGATGAGTTATAATACTATGATTAAACTTTAATTTGGGGTTCAAATGTCTAATTCTTAGCAAAATCAACTACTAAAATAATGGAACCAAGTGGGAATGTATCCTTTCATATATTTAAATGTTCATCCAACCATCTAGCCCTGTGTGTGTGCCCTACATAATCATAAACAATCTTCTCATTAAATTTTATCAAAAATTCAGAAACAGGTATCTTTTTTGTAACAAGCTCACACCTTTTAGATTTTTTGCCATCTTTTAATGGATAAGTCACTGATTTATATTTTCTTAAACTAAGTAATTCATGTACAATTTCACTTATAATCTCCTCATGGATACATTTTTTTAGAATTTGGTAATCTACCACAAATGTTGTAATTTCCATTTAAACATGATCTGTTGTAAAATAATTGCCCATCTAGGCTTTTGTAGAAGATAGTTGGAATAAATTCCCTAGCTAATTTTAGTGGAAATTCAATGCCACAATCTTGAAAAATTTTAGCATGCAAATTACAATGAATATGGCAAAAATCATCTTAGTGCATTAAAAATTCAACATGTTACCTACAACAAGTGGTGCGTGTGTGATTTATTTTAACATTAAAAGGTTTTGCCATCTTAAAATATCTTTGACAAACAAAAATTTGTAAATGTTTTTCCAAAAATATAGAATACAGTTGTGTTTAAGTCATATCTAATAAATGTTTTAGATGTGGTTAATGGTCACGAGAACCAACTCTTCTTTTCATAACATCTCTTGCATTGGGGGAAACTCTTGTATTGTCTTTCTAAAATTGAGCAAGTAACTCTTTTAGAGTATCAACTATAACCTTATCCTTTTGTGGAAGTCTACCAAAGAATACCCAAATTCATTAGTATTAGGTTCATTAAGTCTTTCACATCTTGAAATTTCTTTCATTAATGTTTTTCTATTTATATCAAGTGTTTGGCTTGTTTTTGAAATGAATCATTTTTCCCCCTATTTTAACACTTGCTGCATAATTCTCATTATACATCGAGAAACATTACAATATATATTGCATGATCTAAGGCCTAAAATATAATATGCATCATGTATTTTTTCAATAATTTCATCATTTTCATCATCTATGTTAGATGTTATTAATCCTAATGTGTATATTATAGGTCGAATCTTAATCAAATTTTATCAATGAAACAAACAATTGACATCTTTTACTATCATACTCCAAATTATGAATGAAAGAATCCCAAATTTGTTGAGCTAGTCATCTTGAATGGTGATCAGACATTTTTTTATGAATTGGTTTTAAAATATTTTCATAAACTTCAATTAAGTACTTCTCTTTTCTACACACAATTCTTGGAGGTGTTGGTAATGGTGGAATTTGTTGAGAAGGTGTTTTAAAACCATTATTACTTTCATTTTTTAGAGGTGGGATGACATTTTATTCATTTTTAATTTCTTCATTATATGTTTCCATGAAATTTTTTTGATGGTTAATTTCATCATTATTCGTTTCCATCAAATTTTATTCATTCATGAGGGGTGAAACATCATACATAGACACATCATCAACAAAATCAAAAACTTGGAACTTTGAATGTGAACTTCCAACATTAACTAATTCATTATTTTAAATTTTATTATTATTCATTTCATTATGGTTAATTTCATTATTATTCATTTCATTATGCTAAATTTCAACATTATTCAATTGATTATAGTCAATTTCATCATTGTTTAATTCATTATCATCAATTGGCTCATTATCTGTGGCATTTGGTTCATCAAGATTAGGGTTTGTACCTTGTCTACCTTGAAGTTTTTACATTTGTAGCTTGTGATTCTCTCTCAAATATTCTAATTCCTCTATTGTTTTTTTCTTTAACAACTTCCTCCTCCTCTTCAAATGTGATCCATAACCCATCAGAAGGGACAATTAATAACTTTTCAAAGGTGGTGTCAAGTACACAAGTATGTAAATCTCACATAAGTACATAGAGAATGTTTGTGGGGATAGAAGTCTTGATTTGGGTTTAAAATAGTCATTAATAAGTGTGTTTAATCTAAAATAATAATAACACAATCATTTTATTGCATAATGTGATCACGTTATGTTTTGTATAAGGTTTTGGCCCATTCAACACATTGCAAATCTTATATCGACAATAACATGATCATGTTATGTAATAACATGATTGTGTTATTGTCTATATAAGATTTGGGGTTGGTAATTGGAAATGAGATCTGAGTTTTGCCTATGTTAAGAATAATGTGATCACATTATTAAATAATGTGATCACATTATACTTAATATAGAAAAGGGATTATCGATTATGGATAAAGGTATTAGTGCACAGGGTTTATGAATGAGGGATTACGGATTACAATTTATGTTTTAGGGTTTAAGGATTAATGCATGTAGGATTTAGGTTTAAGGGTGTATATAACATCTAATATCTATATGCCATGTGAAAACCTAATTTTTAATATAAACGATGTTAATTGGGACCAAATTGATTAGTAAACAGGGAAAGTTTTTAGTTTACAATTTAGGGTATAGTGTTTAGGGCTTAAGTTTAGGGTACACAAGGTCAATACAAAGATATAATTCTTAGTATAAATGATGTTAATTTGGTATAAAATTATTGTTTTAGGGTTTAAAGAGTTTATATTTATGGTTTATAGTTTAGTGATTATGAACTTTAAGCATTAAGGCTTGGGGTATAGGTTTTAGGGCATATAAGTTACAATCGTGATGGCAATTAGGGTAAATTAGAGTTGATCAACCCTCAAATCACATTTTATAGTCATGAAATTAAGATTAAGGGGCTCAAAATAGCCCTATTTTACTTCAAATGCATAGTTAGGTCGAATGTGAATTTAGGATCAATTATCCACCACATCATATAGATTGAGTCTATGAATTCAATTGTGGTAATGGGTGACACAATTTTAACCAAGTTCATCTCTGTGAACCTAATTATTACTATATATATATATATATATATATATATATATATATATATGTAAAGGATGTTAATTGGGGACAAATTCATTGGTTTAGGGTTAAGGGTCTATAATTTAAAGGTTTTGGGGTTTAGGGCTTATGGCTTAGGGATTAATGTAAATGGTACAGGATTCAAGTTAAATTTAAATGGTATAGGGTAGCTTAGGGTTTAAAATATTAGATATACATTCCAGTCACTAAGGTAATTGAATAACATTTGAGTTTCTTGTGATACCTATTTATGACTTTATTACCTTCATGTTTACATTTCTTTTAAAAGTAAGGTCAATTATGCCATTTACATGTTGCATACATGTTATATGATCAATTGAGCCATAAATTTGGTTTAAGGGATCAATTTAGCCTAGATCATGTAGGAAATTGCACAAATTGTCTAATTAGGTCATTTCATGATAGAAGATCGATCTTTTGATTTTTCCGCAAATCATATCTTACTATTGAAGGGGTTCAAATTGGCTTCAAATGCCTCCTTGATTAAAATAATCAACTAACTCTTCCTCTTTGGTTAATTAGGTTTAAGGGGATAAAAATAACACCAATTTAATGAACATATGCATAGCTATATTGGTACTCGAAAGGCTTTGGCCATATGTTTAAGAAGAGCATTTTATGACATCTTGTGATAAAATCAAGTATATCATACAAGGCATGTATGTTTGTGGCATGTAGTGGGAACTAGGGCATAGGGATTACAATTTATGTTTTAACGATTAGGGTTTAGGTTTAAGGACATGTATATTAATGTCTAATCACTAGATATGCCATGTGTTCAAACCTAATTCTTACTACATAGAATTTTAATGAGGACTAAATTGAAGTTTGTAAATAGGGAAAGTTTATGGTTTACAATTTAGGGTATAGTGTTTAGGGTTTATATTTTATGTCTTCTAGGTTTTAATGTATATACATGATTTAGGGTACACAGGGTTAATCACAAAGATAATTCAGGATAATTTTAATCATTAGGACCCATTTAGAATGTGTTTTTGGGTTGTAAATTTTACCATGGATGTCATCATGTAGATTGAGTGAATTGGTCAAATAGGGAAATCAATCATGTGATTTAGGCTTAATTGAACCTTATTAACTAAATTCTTAGTATAAATTATGTTAAGTTGGGTTAAAATGATTGGTTCAAGGTTTAAAGAGTTTATATTTATGGTTTTGAGTTTAAGGATTAGGAACTTTAGGGATTAGGTCTTAGGGTATAGGTTTTAGGGTATATAAGGTACAATCATGTGATTGGGGAAAATTTAAACTCCTTGAACGTATATCTATGAGTATTGAAGAATTTGAATTTGGGATCAATTATCCCCCATACCATCATAGATTGAGCCTATGAAGTCAATAGTGGTAATGATTGATGTAATTTTAACAATACTCATCCCTGTGAAACTAATTCTTACTATATATAAATGATGTTAATTGGGCTTAAATTGATCTTAAGGGCCTATTGAGCCTCAATGTAAGTAATTTCATCCATATGATATCAATTATGGATCCAATTACTCACCATATCAAAAAAATAAGTATTTTTTTCAATTTGATATGCAATTCAATCCAAAGGAGATGTGCGCAAGGAATTAAATTCATATATAATATAAATTGGGGCTTACTTGGCCCTGATTGCATACCATATTGAAGCAATCAAGCATTTAGTTATAGATGATACTTAATTGGGGCCAATTGAGGCTTTCCTAAGGAATTGTGTCAACATAATTTTAATTAGGGCCCTAATTACACACTTAATTAAAATAATTGAGTGTTTAATTGAATTTGATATGAAATCAAGACCAATTGAACCCTCTATAATGAATTACATCCATATAATAATAATTGGGATTCTGATTGTGTACTAAATTTAACTAAAAGAATATTTGATTCAATATGATCTATGAAATTTAGTCCAAACAAGCCTTGTGTAAGAAATTTAATCCTTTTACTCTCGAAAAGGGGATTTTTTGGTCTCAAATACATAAAATATTAAATCAACCAAGTATTTAGTTGAGTTAACTATGCAATTATGGCCAACCAAGGCTCTTGAAAGTAGTTGAATACATCTAATGTCAATTACAACTTTGTTAGCCCCAATTGTAAACTATATCTAGATAATCATGTATTTAGTTTTATCTTATACATAATTGGGGCCAACTGAGCCCCATGAAAGTAATTTTGTCCATATAATGTTCTATTTGGGCTCCATTAGCCCTAATTGGAAAGCATATTGAACCAATTAAGTATTTAGGTTCAATATGATATGAAATTGGGGTCACTCAATCCCCAAGCAATGAATTACATCCATCTAATGTCATTTGGGGCTCTAACTACACCATGTTAAATCAACTGATATTTTTTTTAATATTATACACAATTTAGGATAACCATTTCATATGTAATTAACTGCTTCCACCTAGAATAACTATTGAGACATTTTTCACCCCATGCAACAAATTATGTCCATTTAATGTCCATTGTAATATTTTTTTACCTAATTATACATCATATTTAACCAATCAAGTAGTTTCTTTAGTATAATCTATAATTAATATTCATTAGTCCTTGTGCAATGAATTCCTTTGATATAATGTCAATTAGGGCTTTAATAGCACACCATATCAAAATAATTGAATATTTAGTTTAATCTAATACACAATCGATGTTAAAAAAGCCCTAAGAAAGGAATTATGTCCATATAAAGTCAATTGGGTCTCGAATTACACACCATATTATAAAAAACCAAGTATTTAGTTTAGTTTGATATGTAATTGGGGCCAACCAAGATCCATCTAAGGAAATATGTCCATATAATGTTAATTTGGGATCTATTAGCTTGATTTCACACCATAGTGGGATCAAAGTAGCAATAAATTCATTTATAGGTTAATACATATCCAATTTTCATTTAATGCTATTAATTATTAAGAAGAACATTGATCCCAAATAATAATCTTAATCAACCAATATTTGGTCTTAAGACTACTAGGACTAATGGCTCCTATTCAAGTTTTATGGTGTTGAGAATAAGTAACACAATTGTGTTATTAACATGATCATGTTATAAAATACCGTGATCATGTTAATAATTTAATTAATAACATGATCATGGTATTTGATTTTGAATTCAATTTATGTACTTTTTGGCTTGAGAATGGCTTAGATTCTTGAGCCAAAGGCTTGGACTATCAATGTACAACCAATTTTTGAAAGGTATGAAAATAAACAATAAATTTCCACTTTGATTGCAAAATACACTAACAAATTCAACATCAAAATTCAAAAACTTTATATCATCATGATGAACACACTCTCCTCTTTCCAGAAATATGATTTTTATAATTTTTGAACTAATTTAAGGTTTCAAACTATGTTGATTTCTAACTATGCTTTTTTTAGGCCATTACATGCTACAAACATAGATGCCTATACATGTTCATGTTACTTGTATTTCATTAATCCAAGTGAAAATAAATATATATGGTGACCAAGTAGGCATAATTATACACACATTCAAAAAAAATTCATTTTCATTTTTTTGAGGTAGTCAGGCATGTCACACAGGTGGCTATCCATTTCTTTTTTAGTTTTTAGGATCTATTTACTTGAAAATATCATAAAAAAAATTATTCATTGAAAAAATAAAAAAAATATAGGTGATGAACACAAAGATCTTATCTAAATTCTCCCCAATGGTTTTTAAATAATATTAAATGTTTCTCAAAAAAGGGTGCATATCACAATCATTTATCTACTGTGTTTTCTAAAATAAATAGGAGTTACTCTTCAAATTTTAGATGTTTGACCTAGTTCTACTTAACCATTTTTTTTTTAAAATAGTGTTTTGGAAACTAGACTTGAAATGATAAATTTCATATTCTTATACCATCTTCAAATTCAGAGTGTATATATCTCAAATTATCTACAAAACTTTAGATTTATAAAATTTAAAAAAAATCATGTCCATGGATAGGCCACTTTTTGTCCCCCAACTTTGTGCACTTACCCTTAAAAGTGAGTGTAACAATTATTTTATTTTTTAATTAAGGTAAATGAGGTAGTGTTTGATAGGTGCTATGAACCAGTCTAGGACACAAATGAAGGGTCCAAATCCTCTACAAACCACATATAATAATCATTAGTGTCAATAATATCCCAGTACGGTAGAAATTTACCATAAATAGCCACAACCAATGTAACATATCCAAAGATATTTGAATGTAAGTGGGACTAGACACAACATTTAATTTTTCCATTTGATTCTAAGTGGGACTAAAATCTAATTAGAATTATAAATCAAAGAAGAATTTTTGAGTTAGAGATATAAATCAAGAAGGAAAAATCTTTACAAAAATTAGAGCTTCAAATTGGAACTAGGGCACAACTGGGGACTAGTCCGAAATAAACAAGTAGATAATGAAACAACATAAAGACAACCAAAACTCCAAAAGATGAAAAAAGGGAATCCAACACAAAGAGGACATGCTACATAACCACCATAGATGGAAAAGTACTAAAGATAGAAGAATCACACAACAAAAATTAGGCCAATGAAGAAATTCTTCAATGAAAATAAAATTAAATTAAACCCAAATAAAACCTACAGTATCAAACATCAAGGATCATCCACAAGTAGAAAGGCTTCTCCATGAAGATGAATCATCTGACATCTTCTAACAACCATTATGAATAAGTTCTTCTGCTTCTAATCTTAGTCTTTTTGCCTCAAGTTTGTGTCATCTACATCTCGTTGACATTCCTACATTTGTGTTTAATTTCCCACCATTAAAATGAAAAAACCTCAATTATTTGTATGTGGTATTAAAAAAAGGAAATGGTATAGTAGACAAGCCATTTTACTCGATGAATATTTTGTATTTGTATAGTTTTATCTCCTCTTATTATTTATCCATGTTTTTACTATAATAATATCATAAATTTAACTAAGTGAAATTTAATGTAATTTAATTTAAATATAAATATTTAGAAGACGCCATGAGTAGTTTAGACCAAAGAATATATTACTTAAAATGGGTATAATAAAAGAATACCAAAAATATCTTTAAAAGATATAAAAGAGAACTAAAATTAAAAAGAAATGATAAAATTTTTAAAAAGGAAGAAACGACAAAATTTTCAAACCAATAAAATATGCATTGTCTTATAAATCTTTACCAAACTATCTATGAAAGAAAAATAAATAAACAATATGTATTCATTCCAAAATATTTGGAATAAATCTCTACGATTCCATACTCTAGTGTTTTTTAGCTATGAGGGATATTAAGATTTTGCAATCCAATAAAATAGCATCTGTGTAAATGTAATGTCAATGTCAATCCAATAATATTTTATGGCCTTTCATTTTCTTTTTTGGGTGATTAAATACTATCAATGTTGGGTAGCTTAACCACATAATCTGGCTAAAAAAGTTACTATGGAGACATAAAATGGGTACATGCCCTGTTAAGTATATACTTACAAACTAGATTTCATTACATAAATACTCCAAAAGTATAGAATAAAAATGATATATTTGTATTTGACACAATGTGTTGATGGGTATGGAATATGTGGGATTATTTTTCAGTAGAGCATCAATGCTAGAGCAACACTTAAAGAGATGTTGTTTAATATTTTATCACAATGTTTGTTTTGAAGAGATGCTTGTTTAATTTGAATCTTTTGATGTGTGAAGATTTATATTCGAGTATGAGGAACATGGTTACAAGAGTATTCAAAGTTTGGATATATGGACCAATTTTATTGTATTGCACCACAATATCTTACATTATATGTAGGTGGGAATAAATTCTTATTTAAACTTCAATTCAATTAACATCATGTTGAAATACACGTCACCTCCCATTATAGACTATCAAACAACAAGGTCTCCAATCAAGATAAGAAAATTTAGGTGTGTAGATTGGATGCAACAACTATATGAGATGTGAAAATGCAAAAAACTTAATTTTTAAAAAAAGAACATGTCTATGACCTCAATGATTTGAGCCCCAAAGGGTTGGAAGCTATAGAAAAAAATCAAGATTTATAATTCTAAAGAAAATAAAGAGAAAAGGAGACATGATATTCTAAGGTGAAGGGAATTTGTGAAAGTAAGTGATACATTATGTGTTTTTCATTATATTTTTTTGTTTACCAATAATTCACATATTTTGCTTACACATGAGTTATGAACCCTGATAGAAAAAAGAAAATGTGTTAGTTACAAACAAGAATGTGAAGGGGAGAAGATGAGAGTTAAAGGTGGGTATATTTGTTTCTCTTTGATTTTCAATCACTTTTGATATTGAATCAAATTACTATGATTTTTATTTTTAATTTATAAAATTAATTGTATTTAATTTTTATAATATCAGGATAATGATGGTTTAGGACAAAATAAGGAATGAAAGAAGAGAAGAAATGTTTGATGTTGCAAACCAATAATTTGTGTTGTGAACATGATGATGTTTATGTTATAGACATGGTTAATAATGTTCTATGTTATATATATACTTGAGAATATTAATGTTCATGTCCCAAGATTTGATACATAATGCCATATTATCAACATATTTCAACTTTTATGACATGCTCTATTTTGAACAACTTAATGTTGTTATGTAATATTGGGATCCTCAATGAGATAAATATTATTTCATACACCCATTGGATAAACTATGTTCTTTTGTTGGGGAAAGGGGGTTATTGTGATAGTTCCTCTCTATTTTTAATAATTATATCAAACACTACCATGTGGAATAATTTTGTTATTCTCTTATGCATTGTTGTGTTATGATTTGTTACGTGTAATATTTATTCAATAAAATTCTGTTGGTAATGTAATTTATATGAAAAACACAATGAATTACAAAACTAGTAGAATTTTTTTGAAACAAGAAGTCCTAAAGCAAATTAAAGATGAAGACAAAATTTTATATGTTATTAGAAAATTTAACTAAATGAGTAATCCTAGTGACAACCCTATGTGGTGGAGGCAAGATGCTCACCAAAAGCTAGTCTAAATGTTGGTACAAATGTAAATTACTTTGAAATGTTTTTTTTATGGAGATTAAGTTTCAACAGATCTTATTCGAGATCTTAATTAAAAAAAACCCCAACCAATTTCATGGAAAGGTCCACTTCTAGTTTAGAATGAGAGACACACATTTTTAAAATGCCACCCCAACTAATATAAATCCATCTTTGGAGATCTAAATTTTTTAATTTCCAAGTCCAATTCTAGGTAGTGAAGATGCATCTATAAAATAAAATTTCTCTTAGTCTATTAAATTGACTTTACACATCTCGAAATGGTCAAGTTAAAGGTTAGACAATACTGCAGTTTCTACACATGGCCATACAATTTTTTAAGGTAGGTCTTTATGTTGGATTTCTTCCTTTCATGTAGAAATAAATTTTAAAGTGTATAAAGTTTGTGAGACTAAAAATTATACCTCAAAGAAATTACAATGTTAATCAATCATCAAGTTCATTTTTCTACAAATCCTCTTTGGGTGCTCTAGAATCTATATACGATTCCATGTTTTAAGGGTTTTTGGTATATTTAAAAATGTCCTCCAAATTAGTTGATTTTGTATGATATTTTGGTTTTTAGGAACATATGTTTACAAGAATATTTAATAAATCATATAGTGTTAATGTTATAAATTAGTATTGGATTGCTATTTTTTTAGTGCAATTGAGGGAAGTTATTTTTAAATATCTCTTGGATATTATCAATGTATTATAGATTGATTTAATCTTTTATTCTTTAGATAAATTTTCACTTCATTCATATTCATTCAACACCCCGTTAGATGATGTTTATTTATGAAGTATGTCATATTTATGAAAATATTTCCTTCTTTTTGGATTTAAAATTTTCTTTCTTTGCTTCACCAAATCTAACCTATCAATAATCACTCACCCACAATTACATTTTTAATGAAAGTCAAGGCATCTTTATATTTTTTTGAGTAAAGTCTCAAGCACAATCCCAAAATTGTTCCCTTATTTTAAAATGGCATACGAATTACTCCAAAATAACAAGCCATTGAAGTTGTGTTGCATAAAATAGAACTATGAATGGGGAAGGCATGGAGCTATAGTGGATTTTATACACATGACCATATAACTTGACATCCCTCACATTGCATAAATTAAAATTTTAAGTGCTTTTTTTCTATATAGTTATATATAGGATGAAATTGATTTTCTAACAATCAACATATTATGTGACCAATATGATGGTTTTAAAGGTACATGAGAGATTTAGATTCAAGATCCAAATGAATTTGATAGCATCGATAACAAAAAGCAATACATATGCCCTTAGATCTTCTATTAAAAACTTGAAAGATTAATTTTGTCAAACCATATCCGCTCAACCTAATTCTTATACTACAAGTGAATTTGTGTAAGTAGATACATGTGAAGCCTATAACAACATTGAGTATGACATGAAAATTATGAAAGAAGAAACAATTTTTCATACACTACTCAATATCCATATTTACCATAGGGAAAATATAAAACTATGTTAAAATGCATCTCAATATAAGGATTTGAATTGGGTTGCAACTCCATCTGCATACATTATTGAATTGATTTGTGTAACTAATTAGCTACCATTTAGCTCAATGGTATCTATATTATACATTATTGTCTATAATTCTTAATGTTATTGCTACCTAATCAAAGCTAACAATGGTAGGAGGGAGAATCACATTGACTGGGGTATACTCTTCATAATTTCTTCAACTTTTTTATATAGTGTATATGGTCTAGGGAAGTGGTGAATAGGTGATAACAATGTTTTATGCTATAATTTTTTAATTTGAAAGGAAATCAAAACTCACATAATCTTGCTTAGTAGTAAATGTGTTAAATATTGGGTCATATTTTAATTGACCTTCTCACCAATTCCCTATAATTATATATATAAAGTGAAATGGATCCATGCCCTTTTCATATTTCATTAGTGCCATTTTAGTATGTGAGACATGCAAATTTTATGTAAAATTAGCAGGTTGATATTTACTTAATTTTAGCATTCCTAAA
>JARHVA010000160.1:3980000-4000000 GCA_037957365.1 Torreya grandis | reverse complement strand
GAAAAAAAAAAATTATTTAAAATTACTAAATATGACAAAATGGATCAAATACCATCAAGTGTAATCATTAATATGCTTATTTTAATTTCCATTTTTTTACATTCACTATGACATGTTACAACTTTTGAATTATTATGTTTGTTCGCAAGAGAAACACATATTTACCAAAATTTACATGTGGGTGGAGTCCCTTTTGAGCATTCAATTGTTTTATCCATCCTTCTTAGGTAAGTTCATGCACGTGTTTCAATTTATTATTTTATTTTGATACACACATGCATTCACATCACATGTGTACATTAAAGTGTGGGTATTATGTAGTCACCAAGTTTTGATACAATACCTATTTCTATTAGGTTTTTTATATGTTTTAACACACTTGCTCTAGTTGTGTAAATTTGGCTCTTTTAAAACACATTTCAACCCAAATTAAATTATAAATGGCCTTTTTAGATAAAAATATCCTTAGATCCATCTTTATCAACTTATGGATTCTAATCATCCACTTTCTAATCAACCACATCTCCACTCTTAGCATTTATTACACCTATTACAAAACTCAAGACCTTTCAATTTTAAACCATACAAAATGGACAGCCTATTGATTCCATCCTATGACTTTTTATGGGTCCTTCTACCTCAGCCTAATTTCAAAATCCTTTGATTTCACTTATCATAGTATTCTATGGTTAGGCATTACACATCTTATTCTAAAAAGGCCTATATATACAAATCTATTCCTAATAATTGACCAATTATCAAGGGAATGACAAATCATTCTAAGTTATTGAGCTACACATTCTTCCTATTTATTGTAAAACTTATCAAGGAGCCTGCATATTGAGCTAACATTGATTTCTCGTCATCTTCAAGTCATTTTCCATTATCATATTATACCAAAATAGGGTTTAAGATAATTTTCATGTACTTGCATTAGATTTCCTAGGGATGAAATGTGGAGCCTTTATCTAAAATACACTTCACTAACATAAACATGATAAATACATTGACTCTGATTCCAAGTGTGTGGGATATGTAGTTGGAACTCCTCAAAGGGTAGCCCAAGTCAGCTAACCTTGAAACACTTATATTTATACTTTTTAGGGCTACATCAAGGAGAGAAAGAGAGAAAATTTTATTGAAAATGGTCATTAATGTCTTAAATTGTCATTTATGTCAAAGAGATCATGTGTTACTAGTGCATGAATGACAAAGAAGTTGTGTTTGATAGCTTGGAGAGATATGGGACATCTACATGTCTATAAGGATAAAGAAGTTGTGAGGCATCCATGGATGTTTTGGTGAAGTTTTGGTGTGTCATTTGATCATTTAGAAAGAGAAACATGCATATTATTTCTTAAAAGAAGCCAGATCATCACTACATGTCATGCAGATATGAGTGATCCAACAAGTTTGTGCATTTTCTGTAGGTATTCAAAAAGTCAACATTGGTCAAAGATTTTCATGGAGATGTTGTCTATAGATCTAGGAAGGTACTCTAAAGATTTGGAGTCTTGAAGTGTTTTTTATTTTAATATATAAACTTTAAAATTTTGTTTAGCAGATTGTGATGGATCAAAGACAATCAAGTTTAACTATGTTGAAGTCTTTGTGTTAACTAATCAAGATAGATGTATGATGAGTATTTAATCGGGTGATAAAGATCTAATGGTGAGCATGAAACCTATCAGATAGAGATCAAAGGTAAGCACATGATCATGTAGATTATGATCCAATAGATTTTATTGAGTCAATAAGTCAATAGAGTGATTAGAAGGCAATCAAGGCTGCCAAGTGGTGCAAGAGCAGGGACTGACTGCAATGAAGGCACGTGAGGGTGCCAAGTGTCTTAATCATGGAAGTGCAGATCTAAGATCAATGATGAGTGATGTAGGTTAAATCTAAGAGGCTAGAAATGAGATAAATGGAGTGAAATTGATCTATGTTTAAGGGATCATGAGATGAAGACATGTATCTACAATATTTGCATTTACTAGTGACCATTGGTATTTGAAATTAACATAAGAAAAAATAGTGCCAAGTATTTTACTTATATCTTTTGATATAGGATGAATTTGAAGGTTATGTAAAATTAAAAGTTGAAGAGGACTTCAAGATGAATCCACAAATGTGATTTATAATATTTGAATTCTCGTACATTTGTAGATATTGAGCTTCAAATTTTATTGTGTGTTTGACCATGTTTTACAAGTGACATGAGAAGGATAATTGAGTTGTTATTTATAGTATTTACATGTTTAAATATTAAATATATATTGGAGAGTTTTATATAATCCATGAGGACCATATATGTGTATTTTGAAAATTTGATCAATCCATCTTTAGTGTGAAAATTTTCTTATAAATTAACTATGTTTGTTGAATGCACTAACAGATTGAGTGACCATGTTGTAGGAGTGAGTTGAAGGTGTTATGAGAAGAATTGACAAAGAAAATGAGTATGGATATGTTTTATAAGTATCTAAGGCTTATCATAAGAAATATTTTGTCATAGTTTTCCCCTAATCAGATATGGAGAGTCAAAATAGTATAACTTTATTTTGAATGTAGATGACTACTCTAAATGGTCATTTTGAGAGAGCTAATTTAAGTGCTTATAGCTTGTGTTTAAGTGTCTAAAGAACATGGAGGTGTTTTATATGTCTTTAAGTTTTTACCCATGTGATATAATCATATGGCTATGTGAAATATTTGAGTATTTACTTCAAAATTTTAAGACTGTGTTTTTTGTGTATGAAGGCCTAAAGAGTCAGGAGACCTAATTGGTAGGTTCAAGTGTTGATTTGGTGTTCTGAGTGGAATGGAACCATATGAGAGTAATAAGAGGGATATTATAGATATTTTTGATGTGTTTTAAGCATTGGTAAAGGATGAAGGTGGTCTAAGTATTCTCACATGTAATGTGTGAGTATGAAGGCCTAATTGTTTTACGTCTCACCAAGACCTAATTATGGATTGGAGCTATTGAGGTAATGAAAAACATATGAAGAGTGTGGTTATCACATGTAATATGCATATTGACCTATGTTAATTGTGGTTCAAAAATGTAAATCATCTTGGCTAGCCAATATGGGTTAAAGGAAAAGAGTAGTATAAGTATAAGGTCTAATTGGACTAATTGTGCTAGTTGTGAAAGTGTGGATTCAAGCAAAAGAGAGAACCTTTGAAAGACAAGGTATAGGTCATTTAGGACCAAAAAATAGTGAAGAGGATCATTCATGATTATATTATCAAGTTTGATGCAAAAGGATGCATAATTCATTGGACCTAATGAGCCTAGAAGAGGTAGTTTATTCGAGTTAGTCCTAGAGGCAGCTTGAGAGAGGTTGGAGGTGAAGAGTGCAGACAAAAGTGGTCATCATAAGTTGAAGAGTAGAAACAAGTGTTTAAGATGATATATTAGAGGTAGATGAGTGGGTGATTGGTTTCCTAGGGGGTTGATTCCTCCTTGCAAGATAGAACTTGTTAAAGCTCTGGTTATTGTGGGTGCTCAGCTAGATAGGGGCAGTAGTTCCTTATGGGATTAGTCTCTCACTAAACTAAGGGATGGGTGTTCCTTGATTAGTTGATGGTATTATAAATGTTATATCTTGTTATTATATTATTGTAGTCCATCTTTTAGGGTTCAGTGAGTTTTATCCCTCAAGAAGGTTTCTCACATATATCATGTATTTTGTGCTTAATCATTTTTTTATCTTCCATGTTCATTGTTATGAATGATGTGTATGCTTCATGATTGTATGTGTCAAATGGTTAAGGATTTAAAGTGTTTAGAATTGGATTAAATATATAGCATCATTGATTCACCCCCCTCTAAGTGATTGTACCTCTAATAATTGGTATCAAAGCAGGACCTTTTATGAAAATTTAACCACTTGAAGGTGATCTAAGGTACAATATGGCTAAGAAGGAAAGTTGTTCAAAAGAAAAGTAAACTATGTGTGATAAAGAAGTTTTCCATGACAGTGGAGAGGAAGAAGTGCTCTATGATAGTGAGGAAGAAGAAGTTGATCTAGAAGCTGAGCTCATGGATGCACTTGGTGAACTGAAGGAGTAAAAGAAAAGGAATCATAAAATGAGGAATAGTATCAAAGTTCTTGAAGCACAAGTTAGTTCTCATGAGGGAAGTTTGTTAGGAAAGTTTGAGAGAGAGTAAAAGAAGAATCAAGAACATATCAAGTCTATTGAAGAGCAATCATATAGATTGAAGGATAACATGACTAAAGAAGCTAAGGAGGATAAGAAGACCATCAAATATCTTAGAATTCAGTTAAAGGCTACAAGTTCAAGAATGAGAGATAAAAAAGTTGAATATGTTCAATTGAAGACTAATATTGTTTCCCTAAAATATGAGTATGAAAGGTCATAATCAAGATAGGTAAGATTGAAGAAGAATAAAATAGATCAAAATAAGACAAAGAGGATGGTAGCATGAAATACAACAAGTCAAATCAGATCAAGAGTACAAGGAAAAAGCTAATCAAATAGCCAAATGCTTCAAGGTTTGCCAAATATTATATGGGCCATTGTTTTGTTTATCATCTTATTAGTCATAGGGAATAGGACTATGTAATAAGAATCAATTAGTCAAAGGGATATCACAACCATATTCAATAAAAAGGTATGGAAGACAATGTTTACTATAATTGTCATAAAGTTGTTCACAATACTAGGTTTTGTAAGCAAAAACCATTTAGTCAAGATAAGTCCAATCAGGATCCTATAGTGCAAGAAAGAAGACCAACTAGAGAGTGCAAGAGGAGAGGAATTTAGTTAAAGGAAGATCACAATCATCATCAAGTAAAAGGTATGAATGATCTTATTTATTTCAAATGTCATAAAGTTGGTCACATTGCTAGATATTGCAAGAATAGGTTGAATGAGTTATTAAAGCAAAACAAGGTGTATGGAGCTCCTAGTGTGCAAGGAATAGGTCAAAGTTGGCTATAGAGACCTAAGTTTGTTAGGAGAGATCAAATTGAGACCATAGATGGTTTTTTTTCTATGACAGACATAAAGGAAAAGACAAGAACATCTATTGTCAGCATTTGTTGACAAATATGAAGCAAAGAATGAAGTCAAGCATCCATTCAAAGCCAATATGATGATTAAGAAGGACTACAAGTCAAATAAAGGTATGGAGATATGGGAGTATCTCAATTTTTGGGACATTTGGTCTCTCTATTTCAAAGGGGTGTCTTTATCTAGGCTTCAAGAAGATGTCATAGAGTAATGAGTTAGGGGGAGATAACTAAATTGAATGGCTTAGAGAGACATGCATGATGTGAGGGGGATCATATCTGAGATGCCTCGGTCATGATGAAGTTTGAAGATGTATGCTATAGTTGTGAATTCAAGAATATTGATATGATGACTTGATCAAACTAAGTCATATGTTTTGACAAGGTATTGAATCTCCATGCATGAGTATATTAGTGTAGGTTTTTATTTTTCCCTATTTTTTAATTAGGGAAATTGTATTTTTGTTCATATATGGAGTTTTCCTACATTTGTGGGATAGGCTAGCTTATGTGGAGATGTGTGTCATAGATGTGTCATAAGTGTCATAAGTAAGTCCCTTGATGGGAGTTACTTCTCTATTCTTAGCATCTTGTCACCACCTTTCATGGAGGAGTTACAGTCTATTCTTGGGGTGCCTTGACCACCTTTTTTGTAGGAGTTACTTACGTGCTTTCCTATATGTATTCTTCACTTTGGCCATCTCATGTTAATCAGATTTTAGTTTTCTCCATTTTGTCTTATGCAATTTATCTTCTTATATAATTTCAAATTGATTTATCATCTATGTGGTGTGCACTTGATTTATCTCATGTGATCACGTCTCCATTGCATTTACATTATCTGGATTTTGGCAACAACTCCAATATGGTATCAGAGCCACTCTTGTAATCGTGTGTCTAGTTATGCTATTAGTTTATTATAAAATTCTTACTTTGCTTTCTCAGTAGTTTTTTTTGTTTAACTCCATTTCATTTAAGAGTTTTGGTAGAGTTTCTTGAAAACTCATGCAAATCCATATGAAATCTTGTTAAAAAAATTACTTCTAAGTCAAAATTTGCCAAGACATCTTGTATAGATCTATTGTGGCTTCAGCAAGGCAATTTGTAGAAATATCAGCAGCTTGGCATCCATTTCTAGAAGTCTAGCGTCCTTCTCTAGCAGCTTGGCATCCTTTTATCTGAGCTTCTACTTTTTTTTCGCATTGGATGCATGTCTGGAGGATAGAACAGCTGCAAGATAAACTGGGGCACCACTACCTGCAATTTTTCTACTGTCAAGAAATTAGAAGTGCATCCTTATTCCAGTGAGAAAATTCTATTGAAAAAATTTTGCACGCCTTATTCTGGTGAGAAAATTTTGGTTAAAACTTTGTCACTTACTGCTATGCATTGAGCTCTACAATTTGAATCTCTTTTTTCTGACCAACACTGTCAGGACTGTCTTTTTTGAAAATGGCACTTTTTTTTCTTCTTGTTTGGCATCCCATGTGGACCCTTAGTCACATGGCATCCTTTTCCTACACCTGGCGCTTCTTTTTCTGCATTTGATCTATCTCTTCTATGTGAAAGTCTGTGCTGGAAGTGTTAAAGTCTCTGTTGGAAGTGTTGGAAGGGTGCATGTTCATTGGTAGAAGCACTAATCTCATCTTCTTGGCAGTGCCTATCGAGGCCTAAGACATCACAACAATAGCTATCCACCTTTCTTTCCTCTTATTAAAAAAAAAGTAAAAAAACTAGTTGGAAATTCATTTTTTGCCTTACTGGTTGTATTTTTTTACTAAAAGAGGAAGGTAAACTTGCTTTCACACATATTGAGACAAATCAATAAAAATTGATTTCATAAAAGAACTTTTATTTGGATTCCTCACTCTGTTTCGAGTCCAACGAGTGGTTGGAAGGCCACTTTCTCTCTCAAAACAGGTATTTTTAAAATGTTTTAGTGTTTTTTTTTGCAAAAACACTAGATTATGGGAAAATTGGATCTTTAATATCTTGCAAACAATAGCTCAAATTTGGGTACCATTTTTTAAAAAAAGTGTTTATAATTTAATTTTCCACAACGTAGGCTTGTTATTTGTTAAAAATGCACTAGTTTATAAAGTGCCAAAAATTTGGGTCTCTTGGGACGCATTTTGGCTGAGTCTGACGTCCTGTTTGCTTAAGTCTTGCACTGATTGCTCTAAGATGCATTCTCAATTGAGCCCAATGTATTTTGAGCATGCAATTGAATATTTTGGGGGGGGGCTCAACATTTTGGGGGGGTGTGATTGATTTTCACAACTTGCAAATCTTTGCTTTCATTCTCCTTTCTGCATAATTTCACAACTTGCAATCAACACAACTTTACCTAAATTCAACATAAAATGGATTATTTTCAACTTAAAACCCTAACACCCTTCACTATCATGAATGGAAGGTTAAAATGTCAATCAGTCTTAGAAGCAAAGGGTTGTATAGGATCACCATGGGTATTGAAGTAGAACCCAACACTAATGCTAAAAAGGTCAAGTGGTACAACTGTAGTGATAAAGCCTATGGATTACTGAGCTTGTCTATGTCTCTAAAACTTCTTTTCCATTTAGAAACCTCCAAGACTTCCAAAGACATATGGGACACCTTAGAACTCTTATTTGGGAAGCTTGATGAGATGAGAGGTCATGAGCTCGAAAATGAACTCATAAGTCTAAGTCCTAGCAACTTTGACACCCTACATGACTTCTTCACTAAGTTTAAGGCCCTTAAATAACAATTGAAAGAATGCAGGATATAGAAGAAAGATGATCAACTCATCCTTTCTATTCTCACAAAGTTAGGTCCAAGCTATTCAATCTTTGTCTCCACTTTCCATGCCACAATAAGTACCTTTGGCACTACATGGAAAATGCCTTCTTTGAATTCATTCATTGCCAACTTGAATAGGGAGCAAGATAATCTAATTCAAATGGGCACAATGAAGTCTACTCAACCCCAAGTTTTGATAGCTGGAAATGGTAAGGATAAGACTTGAACAAAGGAGAAGAAAAAATAGAACAAGGACCAGGAGGAGAAGAAAGAAAACAACAATCCTGCCAAAAACAACACTGAGTCTTTCTCTTCCAATGCTAAACCTAAGAAGGAGAAGGTTAAGTGTGCCTATTGTAAAGAGATAGGGCATGATGAACACAAATGCATGAAGAAATAAATAGGTCACCTAACTCATCTTCTAGAGAAGCACAACATAGGTGTTCCTGAGTCCATCAAGCATAAATCATCTATCCAAGATTCTACCAAGGTAAAAGGCAAGGGTAAGGAGAAAGAAAAGGGCAAGGACTTTGTAGCTACTACAGCTTTTAAAACATCATGGGTCATTGATTCGGGTTCTTCTCACCACATGGGCTCTTCACTAGTTGAGTTTTCATCATTAGAGCCTTGTAGCATGACTTCAATTAGTTTGGGTGATGACACATCAGTTTCTATTGCAGGGAGAGGGTCAGTTGAAAGGGAAGGAGGAACATTCAATAATGTTCTAAGTGTTTCTTCTCTTTCAATGAATCTCCTATTAGTGTACCAAATAACTCATATTGGTGAGGGCATGAGAGTTGAGTTTTCACTAAATTCAGTAGCTATCAGGGAGTTGAATAGTGATACTACAGTGATAGCGGGTAGCATAGATCACCAAGCAAGGTTATACACCTCACATTTTACACCAAATTATTCTCCAATAACATTGTTGACTCATTCAGATGAAGTTAGAAAATTGCGGCATGAGTGGTTTGGCCACTTTAACTACCGCTACCTTGAACAACTTTGCAAAAATGACATGGTCATTGGCTTGCCTCATGTCCAATTCTCAAAAAGACTTTGCGAAGGGTGCTCCCTTGGGAAGCATCCCAAAGAAAAATTTGACAAAGGAAAAGCTTGGAGGGCTTCAAAACCTTTGGAGTTAGTCCACAGTGATGTATCGGGACCCTTTCCCAAACCATCTTTCACAAGGGCCAAGTACATCCTCACTTTCATTGATGATTTCTCTAGGTACACTTGGATATATTTTCTCAAACAATAGTCTAAGGTGTTTGAAAATTTTCTAGACTTCAAGGCTCTTATTGAGAAATAGAGTGAAAAATCTATCAAGGTTCTTTGAACTAATAATGGAGGGGAGTATGTCAGTAACAGGTTTGAGTAGTTTTGCAGCACAGAGGGGATTGATTTACAGCACACAATCACTTACAGTCCTTCACATAATGGGGTTGTAGAATGTAAAAATAGGTTCTTGAAAGAGATGGGTAGCTATATGATTTATTCCAAATACTTAGCACCATAGTACTAGGCTGAAGCCATCAATTGTGCTTGCTATATTCAAAATAAGGTTCCTCACAAAGCTTTGAAAGGGATAACACCCTTTAAAGCTTGGCATAAAAGGAAACTTGATGTTGAGCAACTTAGGGTTTTTGGATCCCCAACCATGGCCCACATTCCAAAGAAGAAACACAAAGCTATGGAATGTCAGTCCAAGCCTTACATCTTTGTAGGATATCCAGATGGTATTAAGGGGTATCATCTTCTAGATCCAGTCACTGATGAGTTGTTCATCAAGAGAAGTGTCCATTTTCAAGAGAGTCCTAGAGACTCAACACTTGACACTTCTTCTCCCTCATCATATCTACTTCTTCATGATGGTTCCTCATCAGATTTAGATTAGCCACAACAGGTTCTTGAGCTAGAGACATCTTCTTCTTCTTCAAGTTTAGATAGTGAGGATAGTGATGTAGTGTCATCCACCTCTAGTCAGTCAGAGGATGAGGAGTTAACACCTGACTCACCCACTTTTGGGCATCTTTGGGCCAGATAGACTCTTGAGAGTGCTATCACTTGGGCAGGAGATCCCACAAATGATAGATGTACTAGTGGGATTTTTAGAGAGATCCACATGCCTTCTTTGCTTCAGTTTTAGATCCATAGACTTTTTGAGAGGCATCTAGGGTACCTGAGTGGGATAGTGCTATGGAGGAAGAATATTCTTCCTTAATCAAAAATCACTCACACTTGGGATTTGATTTCACTTCCTAAGGGAAGAAAGATGGTTCAATGTAGGTGGATATATCATACCAAGTTTTTAGTAGATGGGTCAGTTGATAAGTATAAGGTGCGACTGGTCACCAAGGGTTTCTCACAAGTGGCAGGCATTGACCACTTAGAGACCTTTTCACCCATTACAAAGATGACTTCTATCCAACTCACCTTGGCTATTACTGCAACACATGGTTGGGATGTGCACTAGATGGATGTGAAGAGTGCCTTTCTTCATGAAGACCTTGAAGAGGAGATCTACATGGAGTAGCTGCCAAGATTTGTTTAGGATTCTTCCTTAGTATACAGACTTAGGAAATATATCTATGGCCTTAAATAGGCCCCTCAAGCATGGTATGCCAAGATGGATTCCTTCCTTCTCATAGAAGGTTTCACTAGGTGCCATTCTGACCCCAATGTCTACTTCTTGCAGTAGGATGATTCATTCTTGATTTTAGTTTTATATGTTGATGACCTTTTGATCATCGAGAGTTCTTTATCAGCTATTACAATGGTGAAGTCATCTATTTAGGATAGATTTGACATGATAGACTTGGGTTTGTTGTATTACTTCTTTGGCATCGAGATCTCATAGTTAGATTTAGGAATTTCTCTTGCATAGCCTAAGTATGCTCTTGACTTATTGGCTTAGTTTCACATGGCTAATTGCAAGCCATCTCTGACTCCCTTTCTATCAGGAGTCAAGATTGAGGCTAACCATTCTTCACCATTGGTTGATGCTACTTGGTATCGATAACTTGTCGGTAGTCTCATCTACTTGACTCACACTAGGCCCGACATATCATATATAGTGGGACTTGTCTTGAGATTTATGCAGGAACCTCAAGAGCTACATTAGAAAGCAGCTAAGAGGATCTTGCATTACATACAAGGTTCACATAGATATGAGATTCATTATAGATTTGGCATAGAGGTTGACTTGGTTGGATATATAGATTCAGATTGGGCTGGTGATTCACAGACTCACAAGTCCACTTCTAGTTATAGTTTCTCTCTAGGTTCTGGTCTTATTAGTTGGTCTAGCAAGAAGCAGAATGCTATTACTATATCATCCACAGAGGCAGAGTACAGGGGAGCTGTTAATGTAGCTACTAAGGCTATTTGGCTTTAGGGGATACTTTTTGAGTTTGGCATTCCTATCAAGCAGCCCACCATCATTTATTGTGATAACTAGAGTACCATTCATATTTGCAAGAATCTAGTTCAGCACCAATGGACCAAGCACATAGAGATTCACATGCATTTCATTTGGGAGCTTATTCATAGTCAGGTCATTGACTTGATATTTTGCTAGTCTTTGGAGTAGGTTGCAGACAGATTCACTAAACCTTTCACCAAGAGCAAGTTCATTCATCTACGAGCTCTTCTTGGGGTGTGGTCTACATCTGTAGCTACATCATCTTTAGGGGGGGCCTTTTATCCTCTTCATTTCTTTTATGTCTCTCTTTTGGGGGGGGGGAAGTTTTTTCCTACAGGTTTTCTCCTTTTCTCTATCTTATGGGAGATTGCATTTGTACATGGGTACCTCATTAGGTCTAATTGCTAGGACCCAGTTTATATTTCCACACTGCCCACCTAAGCTATGCTTATGGGGGGTATTACTGTAGGTTTTTATTTTTCCCTATTTTTTAATTAGGGAAATTGTATTTTTGTGCATACATGGAGTTTTCCTACATTTTCGGGATAGGCTAGCTTATGTGGAGATGTGTGTCATAGATGTGTCATAGTTGTCATAAGTAACTCCCTTGATGGGAGTTACTTCTCTATTCTTAGCACCTTGTCACCACCTTTCATGGAGGAGTTACAGTCTATTCTTGGGGTGCCTTGACCACCTTTTGTGGAGGAGTTACTTACATGCTCTCCTATATGTATTCTTCACTTTGGCCATCTCATGTTAATCAGATTTTGGTTTTCTCTATTTTGTCTTGTGTAATTTATTTTCTTGTATAATTTCAAATTGCTTTAACATCTATGTGGTGTGCACTTGCTTCATCTCGTGTTATCATATCTCCATTGCATTTGCATTATCCAGATTCTAGCAACAACTCCAATAGAGCAAAATGAGTTGTGACTTTTGTAGGTAGATAGGTCCAAGGATAAGAGAGTCCCAGGTTTAGATTGGTGTATGTCAAAGAATATATGACACAAGATGGAACTTGAAATTAGGGGGAGATTTCTAAGCTTTGTGATTATTTTATAAGGTCAAATATCAAGTTGTCATATTGACGAAGAGACCCTTTGTCATTAATGTCAAAGGGGGAGAAAGATTAGAATGAAAGAGTTCAAATGAGAAAGAAGTCATTCTAAGGGTGTTTTTCCATCAATGAAATATGGGGAGATTATTGAGAATGGTAATTGATGTCTTAGGTTGTCATTAATGTCAAAGACATCATGTGTTACTAGTGTATGAACGACAAAGAAATTGTGTTTGATAGCTTGGAGAGATATGGCACATGTGTAGGTCTGTGAGAACAAAGAAGACGTTGTGAGGCATCTATATATGTCTTGATGAAGTTTTGGTGTGTCATTTGATCATTTATAAAGATAAAAATTAATATTATAGCTTTAGAGAATCTAGAACATCATTGCATATATGAGTGATCCATCAAATTTGTACATTTTTTGTAGGTATTCAGAAAGTCAACATTGGTCAAATATTTTCATGAACATGTTGTCTATAGTGCTAGGAAGGTATTATAAGGATTTGGAGTCTTGAAGTGTTTATATTTTAATATATAAACCTTGAAATTTTCTCCTATCAGACTGTGATGGACCAAAGACCGTCAAGTTTCACTACGTTGAAGTTTGGGGTCAACTAGTCAAGATAGATCTATGATGAGCATTCAATTAGGTGATAAATATCTAAGGACGAGTGTGAAACCTATCAAATAGAGATAAATGGTGAGTGAATGATCATGTATATTATTATTTAATGGAGTGTATTGAGTCAATAAGTCAAGAGAGTGCTCAGAAGGCACGTGAGGCTGCCAAGTGGTACAAGAGTGGGGACTGTCAACAATGAAGGCACGCAAGGGTGTCAAGTGTCTTAATCATAGTAAAGTAGATATTAGATCAATGGTGAGTAATGTAGATTAAATTAAAGAGGATAGTAAGGAGATAAATAGATTGCAATTGATATAGATCTTAGGGAGCATGATATGAAGACATGTATTTGCAATATTTGCATTTACTAGTGATCATTACTATTTGAAATTAACAAATGAAAAATTAGTGATAAGTATTTTGCTTATATATTTTGATATAGGACAAGTTTTTTGGTGATGTAAAAATAAAATATTAATATGACTTCAAGATGCATCCATAGAAGTGAGTTATAAGTTTTGAATGTTTTTAAAGTGATAGATAGTGATATCCAAAGTTGACTATGTCTTTGACCATCTTCTATAAGTGACCTGAGAAAGATAATTGAGTTGTTATTGATAGTATTTTGATGTTTAAAATTTGAAATATATATTTTATAGTGTTATAGATTCTATAAGGACAATTAGTGCATATTTTGGAGTTTTTTCCAATCCATATTTAGTGTGAAAAATTACTTAGAAGTTGATTGTCTTTGTTGAATGCACTTGCAGATTGAGTGACCATGTTAAAAGAGTGAGTTAAAGGAATTTTGAGAAGAATTAAAGAATAAAATGAGTATGAGGATGTTATATAGGTATCTAAGGCTTATGATAAGGAATGTTTTGTCATATTTTGCCTTTGAGTAGATATGAAAAGTCAAAATAGTATAACTGTATTTTGACTATATATGACTAGTTTGAGTGGTCATTTTGAGAGAGCTATTTTAAGTGCTTAAATATTGTGTTGAAGTGTATAAATCACATGGAGGTGTTTAATAGGTCCTAAAGGTTTCACCCATGTGATCTAATCGTATGTATATGTGAAATATTTGAGCATTTGCTTTGTAAGTTTGAGACTATGTTCTTTATGTATGAAGGCTTACAGAGTGAGGAGACCTAATTGATAGGTTCAAGTGTTAAGTTGGTGTTCTAGGTGGCATGGACCCATATGAGAGTAATAAATGGGATATTGGAGATTGTTTTGATGTTTCTAAATCATTGGTAAAGGATTAATTTGGTCCAAGTTATCTCACATGTAACATGTGAGTATGAAGGCCTAATTATTTTAGGCATCACCAAGACCCAATTGTGGTTTGGGGCTAATGAGGTAATGACTAAACTATAAAAAGTGTTGTTATCCCATGTAACATTTTTATGGACCTATGCTAAGTGTTTTTCAAATATTTAAAGCATCTTGGCCAACCAAGATGGGTTAAAATAAGAGAGTGGTATAAGTACAAGGTCTAATTGGACTAATTATGTTAGTTTTGAAAATGTGGATTCAAGTGAAGGAGATAACCTTTGAAATAGAAGTTACATGTCATTAAGGATATATTCAAGGTAGTTGATCAGGTGCTTAGTTTCTTAGGGGGTTAATTCCTCCTTTCAAGGTAAATCTTGCTAAAGGTCTAGTTATTATGAGTACTCAGCTAGATAGGGGCAGTAGCTATGTGTGGGATTGGTGTCCCACTAAACTAAGGGATGGGTGTTCCTTGATTAATTGGTGCTGGTATAAATGTTGGATCTTGTTATTATAAGAGTGTAGTCCATATTTCAAGGTTCAGTGGGTTTTATCCCCCAAGAGGGTTTCCCACATATATCATGTGTTTTGTGCTTAATCTTGTTTTGCCTTCCATGTTTATTGTTTTGAATTATGTGTATGCTTCATGATTGTATGTGTTCAATGGTTAAGGGTTTAAAGGGTTTGGAATTGGATTGAATATCTAGCATCACTAATTCACCCCATGCTCTCAATGATTGTATCTTTAACAAATTCCATCTATTATACCTATAAATTTTGTAAATGATCACACAACCCTACTCGACATCATCTTGCAAACTTATTGATAAAATTCTAGAATAAAGAAAAAATTAAATGACACATTTATGGGAAGGGTACATGTTTAGAATTAATAGGTGGTATAAATTTGGTGACCTACTAATTATGTCTTGTATAGATTTGGTGCAACATCAATTTTATCTCAGTGATAATCATTATTCAAATTTCACATAGAGCAACAAAGTCACCTGTAGAGCCTATATCTAATTTTGAAAATTTAGAATAGAACTTAGGGGTGCTAAATTCTAGTATGATTTGTGTTTTCATTGTTATTATATTCTTTAATCATTTTATTTCTCTATTTGTTCATATTTTTAGCCACTAAGTTAGATTTGATTATTGTCTTAGACTGTAATAACTTAAATATAGCTTATGCATTAATTTTAATTATTTGTGCATGTGGTAATTATCCTAAAACCATAAATAGTTAAAATCATAATATCCCTATTTGCATTTAATAATTTGTCTATCAAATTAGGAAGCCATGGATCATCTAAAATTTGTTATAGGCAAACTCATCTTTGCTCCTACAAAATTCCAAATTAAAAAAGACCCACTTAGTCTCTCATTAGATAAAATTAAGAGAAAACACAAGAAAAATCTAAAAATTACAATAAAATATAAATTTATAACTATGTTGGCCATGTTGACAATGTATCATCAGACATGTGCTAGATATGTACATCATCAGTCATCTAATAGTATGCCATCAACTATTTCCACCATGTTTTACTATATTGACCATTTTTACAAACATTAACAACCATTTCTACATAATTACATTGGCCATTTCTTGAAATCAACTACATCAGTCATTAGACAAAACTTTATCAACCATGTTACAATTTGTAATTTGTAAAATGCCATCGATTAGGTTGATGATGTTTTATAGGTACACAACCCTGTTTATTACTCATAAATTTTTCACTTTTGTTTGAATGTCATTTTGATAAAATCCCATTACCCAGCTCTTGATTCTTTGCATTTTAAAAACTTTTGGGGCAAATTTTGGTAGGAATATTTTTTTGATGCTATATTTTCCTATTCTACCATATTTACCCATAATGGAATTAAATGCAAAGCCTACCTTAATAATAACTCTTCTACGTCATCTAGCCATTGTGTCTTTCTATGCCAAAAATGGTTGTCCCAAAGCTAAAATATCTCTAAAATCTATACATAGAAATATAAAAAATGAAGGGCATATGTCTTATTTAAAGCATCCAAATCAAAAAATTTAAACTTTTGAAAATTATCTCTTAGATTCTATATGTTGGTCATATCTGTGTAATCGTAGCTCTTATTGATAGATCAGAAAAAGTGCTAAAATCCTTGCATCTTAATAAATTTTATGGTATTAATGGAATAGTTTTTTTAAAAATAAGAAAATTACTTATTGTATAGGCCTGAAAGACCTGTCTTAGAAACTCTTTGGAACCTCACACCATCATGCTTCTTATAACTATCTATGTAGGTGAAGATACACATGCTAATTTATTTACCCTCACTTATCTGATATTTACGCCCATTTATTACAACACTTGTATATTTATCTTTATGGTGTTATGTTCTTTTTCCAAAGCACCATCAGACATTAAACAATTGTGACACATGATGAGATTTAGATGGGCACATGTAAATATCTTATTTTTGCTTACTGATAGTTTTATCTTAAAAGACTCATCAACGTATTAATATGCTTGAGTGTATGTCCTAAGGAGTACATTGAGATCGAGGTGCGTTGGTTTGTGGCACTTCATGATATATTTTTCCATACTTATCCATTATTAATGCCACTTTCATTCATACCATGGAGGTTCACACTCTATCTTTTTCCCCTTTACACATGTTTACCAAATGTCATTATCCCAACCAATTATGTCTTGTAGTTTTTACAAGGTTGGTTGATGTTGTTAGCCATGCTGATGACATACTATGTTTGATAGACATTTTCATATTCCATTGGTTGGACCAATGGCATGGGATAGGTTTTATTTTTGAATTTTAAAGTTTGGATATGTATTTATACAATATTTATTTGATATTTCTCAAAATACAGACATCCAATATACCTTTATCCCATAGGTAGGTCCACATGTGTAAGAAGAAGAAGAATTGGGTTAAGGAGTTTACACTTGAGGAAGACTAATTTGCATAAGGACTTGAAGATTTCAAGAAGAGACACTAAACTGACAAGTTATACTCTGTATTTGGAGTCCCCAACTTGGGTCTTCTTCTTTCCATCTTGACTTCACTTACAACCATTTCTTGCAGAATATCACTTGAGCTAAGGGGGGATATTAATGCACCGACAAGTCAACCTAAGATGAGTAGTTTAACCCTATACTCTTTATTTTATACTTTAGTGGTTATATTATATTAGTTTATTTTTTTATACTTAGATTAATATATGTTTGTTAGTATATTACAATTCTTTGCATGCTCTTTGTTTATACTGTAGGGTTACCCTCTAATGACACTTTTAGTTTTCTTAGTTTAGATACCTTATGGATACCATCTAATGACATTGTATTTTATATGATTATCTTTTATACCTCTTAGTTAACATCTAATGAAATTTTGGATCTAGTTAGGCCTACACTTGATTTTGTTTATGTAGACTCCCCATTTATATCTCTCACAACCTTCTTTAATCATAAGCCTTATATATAGCCACCAACCGCTTTGTGGACCAACATATTTTATGTGTGTTGGATCTAGTATGATCTTTTATATTTTCCTATTTTAGAGTATCCTTATTTTTGTAACCATTATTGACCTACACATAGGTTCAATTGTCATATTAAGGTTTGAATAAAATCAATTTTTTAGGGATCTATGTGAAATTTTAGAAAGACAAGCAAGGTTTTCAGAGCCTCAAAATTGATGAACAATGTTGTCAAATCAATTTTTGTATGTTTGTTATTTATGTAAATGTGTAGTGTATAGTTTTTATTTCCAAGAATGTTGGGTGTATGGTTTTGATGAGGTGCTCAAGTCTTTATGAGTTTTCTAGGTTCTCACTTTCTTACCCTAAAAACCTTGATTTTATTGTTAAATTATGACATGTTTCCATTTTTTCAAAAATTAGATATTAATTTAAACCCTACTCTTATCAATTATTATATTAAAATTAAAATAAAAATTAACTTGGGTTTTAATGTTTTTAATCATATATTTATAAATAAATTTGATTTAGATCCATTTATTCATATTATAACATGTTAAAATTACATATTAATTGAAAGGGTTATATTCTCCCAAATAAATTTAAGGGAGTGAATACCCAAAGTAAAGTGAATGCTATGAAATAATTTTAAAAGAAAACATGTTAAACATAGAGAAAAGATTTACCCACGTAAGTATAGGGCTTAGGAAATTTAAAAATAGACAATAAGTCATTATCAATTCTTACAATGAGAATAAAATGTTATGTATAACATGTACTTTGAATGAACTCAATTAATATTGGCTACAAAATATTCCAAAGTTAAACATTTATATATACATGAATTATTTTATTTATTGTGCTTTACGATTAAACAATGTACATGTGTCGATGCTAGTACATATGTCACAAGCATATAATTTTTTTGCTCTATCTAATAAAAACCTTTGACAAGATATATTATCTTAAAATTTTTAAAATTTAACACCTAAATATTAAATAATATTCTATTACATGATTTTCTATAATATTATATTTATATCAATATAAGAATAATAATTATTTTAAGGGTAAGTGCATGAAGTTGGGGGATAATTTCATGAGCATTACCTGTAACATGATCACATTAATTAATAACATGATTACATTATTTAAATAACACGATCACATTATTTGAATCTAGGCTCAAGATTATTAGTCCATAACATGATGGCATTATATTGAATAATAACATGATCATGTTATTTTAATTTACAATAATACAATTGCATTAATAATGTGATTACATTAATAATATGATTACATTAACTGTGTGTTGAAAAAAATAAAAAGGGAAAATCCAAATGCAAAAATACTCATTTTTCATTTGAGTTCCCTCGCTCTCCCATAGCTTTCATGATTGTGTTTTGCATATAAGACTCTAGAGAGTTTTAAGAAGCTGCTAGATTCATCCCATAGACCTGTTGATTTATGATGCCACTATGTAGAAGAGGTAAGTTATTGAAATCTTCCCTATTTAACCCTAATTTTTCATAATTTTCATTATTTAACCTTGGTTTTTAATTATTATTATTTTTTTTAATAGCCTATCCTGCTAACCTTCCCAACCCTTCATAGAACCCTCTAGTTGCTCCTCCTCCTAACCCTCCATAAAACCCTATTATTCCTCCTATCCTTGCACCTAACCCTCCAAAATTTACCCAAAACCCCCTGGTAGTTAAGAGGTTTTGATTAAAATTTTTTTGGGTAATAAACCTGAAATTGAAGAGTTATTTGATAGAATGAGGGATCCCAGTTCAATGAAACCCCACTACATTTAGCCAGTCGATTCCCTACAGACCTTATTAGGTCAAATTGACTCTATAACAATTCAAATTAATGAAAAAACCCCATATACGGATACTTATAGGGCATATTATGCTGACAAGTTATCAACACTTCAGGTCAAGAACAAAGATATTTTAAAAGTTGACATTTGCATCCTACTCATTGACCTAGCCACCAATGCCCCATTTCCTATAACTTCTAAATGTTTTCCTATCCATCATGTAAAAACCATGAGGTCCCATTATATTTTTTGAGGAAACTTTACTGTGAGTTTGTCCTCAAGGAGATTCCTAGTTATTTTGATTTTAATAAGTTTTAGAGCTAAAGAAAAGGCTCTGTGTAGGATCAATGAGGTGCACATCATGTGCCTAATTAATTTACATCAATCAATATCCAAAAGCCTCTTGAGCTTAAGATCACCTTCACAATTCATTAGGTCACATAGATACACACTCTCCATACTCTTAGTTCACTCA
>JARHVA010000160.1:3970000-3975000 GCA_037957365.1 Torreya grandis | reverse complement strand
TGTAAAATAATTTCCCATCTAATATTTTTCAAAAGATGGTTGAAATAATTTCCCTAGATGATTTTGATGGTAATTCAATGCCATAGTCCTACAAAATGTTAGTATGCAAAGTACAATGAATATTGAAAAAAACATCATAGTGCATTACAAATTCAACATATTGCCTATAACAAGTGGTGCATGTGTGATTTATTTTAACATAAAAAGGTTTTGCCATCTCAAAATATCTTTGACAAATTAAAAAAAATGGATATTTTTTCAAAAATTTAGAGTACAATTGTGTTTGAGTTATATCTAATAAATGTTTTGGATGTGGTCCATGGTTATGAGAACCAACTCTTCTTTTCACAACATCTCTTGCATTGGGAAAAAATCTTGTATTCTATTTCTGAAATTGAGCAAGTAACTCTTTTAGAATATCTGTTATAGCTTGTCCTTTCATGGAAGTCTAGCATAGAATGCCCAAAGCTCATTGGTGTTAGGTTCATTAGGTATTTCACATCTTGAAATTGCTTTCATTAATGTTTTTATTTTTATATCAAGTGCTCAGCTTATTTTAAAAATCAATCATTTTTGCCTTATTTTAGCACTTACTGCACAAGTTGTCATAATACATCGAGGAACATTACAATATTTGTTACATGATCTTGGGCCTATAGTATGATATGCATCATGTAGATTTTCAATAATTTCATCATTATCATCATTCATGTTAGATTTTATTAGTCATAATGTGTACATTATAGGTCTCATCTTAATCAGTTTTATTAATGAAATAAATAATTGACATATTTGACTATCATACTCCAAATTATGAAAGAAAGGATCCCAACTTTGTTGAGCCAATCTTCTTGAATGTCGATTAGAAATTTTGTTATGCATTAGTTTTAAAATATTTTCATCAACTTCAATTAAGTACTTGTCTTTTCTACACACAATTCTTGGAGGTATTGGCAATGGTGGAATTTATTGATAGGGTGTTTAAAAACCATTATTACTTTCATTGTTTTGAGGTGGGATGACATTTTCTTCATTGTTAATTTCTTCATCATATGTTTCCATGAAATTTTCTTGATGGTTAATTTCATAGTTATTTGTTTCCATCATATTTTCTTCATTCATTTGGGGTGAAGCAACATACATAGACTCATCATCAACAAAATCAAATACATTAAACTTTAAATGTGAACTTCCAACACTAACTAATTCATTATTATTCATTTCATCATGGTCAATTTAATTATTATTAATTTAATTATGGTCAATTTCAACATTATTTAATTGATTATAGTCAATTTCATCATTGTTTAATTTATTATCATCAATTAGCTCATTATATATGGCATTAGGTTCATCAAGATTAGGGTTTGTACCTTGTCTACCATGAATTTTTTATAGTTGTAGCTTGTGTTTCTCTCTCAAATATTCTAATTCCTCTAGTGTTTTGTTCTTGAACAACTTCCTCTTCCTCTTTGAACATGATATGGAACCCTTTAGAAGGTACAATTGACAACTTTTCAAAGGTGTGGTCAAGTATATAGGTATGCATATCTTGTCAAAAATACATAGAGAATATTTGTGGGGATAGAAGTGTCAATTTGGCTTTAAAATAGTCATTGATAAGTGTGTTTAATATAAAATAATAATAACATGATCAAATTATGTGTTGTATAAGGTTTTGGCCCATCCAACCCATCGAGAAGCTTATATCAATAATAACATGATCATATTATGTAATAACATGATCACGTTATTGTCAATATAAGCTTTGGGGTTGGTAATTGGTAATGAGAATTGAGTGTTACCTATGTTAAGAATAATGATATTGTATTATTAAGTAACATGATCTCATTATACTTAACATAGATAAGGGATTATGGATTAGGGATTAAGGCATTATTACATAGGGTTTATGGATTAGGGATTACAATTTATGTTTTAAGGTTTGGAGATTATGGATTAAGGCATGTAGGGTTTGGGTTTAAGGGTGTATATAAGTCTAATTGTTATATGCCATGTGCAAACCTAAATTTTACTACAAAGGATGTTAATTGGGACTAAATCAATTGGTAAATAGGGAAAGTTTTTGGTTTACAATTTAGGGTATAGTGTTTAGGGTTTAGTTTTGATGTACATAGGGTTAACTAGAAAGATATAATTCTTAGTCCAAATGATGTTAACTTGGGCTAAAATTATTGGTTCAAGGTTTAAAGAGTTTATATTTGTGGTTTACAATTTATGGATTATAAACTTTAAACATTAGGGCTTAGGGTATAGGTTTCAGGGTATGTAAGGTATAATTATGATGGTGATTTGGGAAAAATGGAGTTGATCAACTCCTAAATAACATTTTATAGTCATGTAATTAGTTTCAAGGGGTTCAAAATATCCCCAATTTACTTCAGATGCACATCTAGGTTGAATGTGAATTTGGGATTAATTATCCACCACATCATCATAGATTAAGCCTATGAAGTTAATTGTGGTAATGGGTTATGTGATTTTAACCAAGTTCATCCCCATGAACCTATTTCTTACTATATATATAAAGGATGTTAATTGGGGATAAATTTATTGGTTTAGGTTTTAGGGTATATAATATAAAGGGTTTAAGTTTTAGGGATTATGGCTTAGGGTTTAATGTAAATGATATAGGGTTTAGGGTTAAATTTAAATGGTATAGGGTAACATAGGGCTAAGCTATCAAATGTAAGGTCCAATCACTAAGGTAATTGAAGAACATTTCAGCTACTTGTGACACCTATTTATTACTTGATTACCTTCATGTTTACATTTCAAATAAAAGTAGGGTCCATTATGCCATGTACATGTTGTATACATGTTATACAATAAATTGAGCCATAAATTTTGTTTAGGGGCTTAATTTTTCCTAGATCACATAGGGAATTGCATAAATTGACTAATTAGATCAATTCATGATAGAAGATTGACCTTTTGATTTTTCCCCAAATCATATATTGTTATTGAAGGGGTTTAAATTGGCCTAAAATGCCTACTTGATTAAAATAATCAATTAGCTCCTCTTATTTGGTTAATAAGTTTAAAGGGGCTCAAAGTACGCCCAATTTACTGAACAGATGCACAACTAGATTGGTACTCTAGAGGCTTTAGCCATAGGTTTAAAAAGTGCTTTTTATGACATCTCATGATAAAATCAATTATATCATACAAGGAATGTATGTTTATGGCATGTAGTGGGCATTTGGGCATATGAATTACAATTTATGTTTTAGGGATTAGGGCATAAGGCATAGGGCATAGGGCTTAGGTTTAAGAACCTGTATATTTATGTCTAATTTATAGATATCCCATGTGTTCAAACTTGATTCTTACTACAAAGGATGTTAATTGGGACTAAATTAAAGTTGGTAAATAGGGAAAGTTTATGGTTTTCATGTCTTGTTGGGTTGTAATTAAACCATGGATGTCATTGTGTAAATTGAGTGAATTAGTAAAATGGGGCAATCAATCATGTGATTTAGGCCAAACTAAGCCCTGTAAACTTAATTATTAGTCTAAATGATGTTAATTTTGGCTAAAATGATTAGTTCAAATTTTAAAGAGGTTATATTCATGGTTTAAAGTTTAGGTATTAGAGCTTAGGGTATAGGTTTTAGGGTATATTAGGTACAGTCATGATGGTGATTGGGGAAAATTTGAGTTCCTTGAACATAGATTTGTGAGTATTAAAGATTGTGAGTTTGGGATCAATTATCCCACACATCATCATAGATTGAGCCTATGAAGTCAATTATGGTAATGACTAATGAAATTTTAACAAAGATCATCCCTGTGAACCTAATTCGTACTATATATAAAGGATGTTAATTAGGGATAAATTGATCCCAAGGGCCTACTAAGATTTAATGTAAGGAATTTCATCCATATGATATCAATTGGGGATCCAAGCACTCACCATATTAAAGAAATAAGTATTTTTTTAATTTGATATGTAATTTGGTCCAAAGGAGCCATGTGCAAGGAATTACATTAATATATAATGGAAATTGGGACTTACTTGGCCCTAATTGCATACCATATTGAACCAATCAAGTATCCGGTTCTAGATGATACATAATTTAGGTCAATCGAGGTTTGCGCAAGGAATTGTGTCAACATAATTTTAATTAGGGCCTTAATTGCACACCTTAATCAAATAATTGAGTTTTTGATTGAATATGATATGAAATCATGACCAATTGAACCCTTTGTAAGGAATTACATCCATTTAATAACAATTGGGATTCTAATTGTGCACCAAATTCAATTGAAAGAATATTTGGCTCAATATGATCTATGAAATTTAGTCCAAAAAAGCCTTGTGTAATAAATTTCATCCTTCTACTGTCAACACGGGGATCTATTGGTTCCAAATACATAACATATTGAATCAAACAAGTATTTAGTTTAGTTGAATATGCAATTATGGCCAAGCAAGGCCCATGCAAGTAACTAAATACATCTAATGTCAATTACAACTTTGTTAGCCCCAATTGTAAACTATATCTAGCTAATCATGTATTTGGTTTTATCTTATAAATAATTGGGGCCAATTGAGCCCCATGAAAGTAATTTTGTCCATATAATGTTCCAGTTGGTTTCATTAGCCCTGATTATAAACCATATTAAACCAATTGAGTATTTAGGTTCAATATGATATGCAATTAGGGCCACTCAATCCCCAAGCAAGGAATTACATCCATCTAATGTCATTTAGTGCTCTAATTACACCATGTTAAATCAATTGATATTTTTTTCAATACTATACACAATTGAGGACAACCAAGTCCTATGTAATTAATTACTTCTACCTAGAATATCAATCAAGGCATTTTTCACCCCATGTAATGAATTATGTCTATCTAATGTCCATTATGAATATTTTCCCCTAATTTTACATCATATTTAGCCAATAGATTATTTTATTCAGTATAATTTGTAACTAAGAGTAATTAGTCCACATGTAAGGAATTTCTTCA
>JARHVA010000160.1:3865000-3955000 GCA_037957365.1 Torreya grandis | reverse complement strand
TTTGGATTCTTCTTTTTGTTACATTCAATTGTTTCATCCATCCTTCTTTAGGTAAGTGCATGCACATGTTTTAATTTATTATTTTATTTTGATACACATATGAATTCACATCACATGTGCAATTTAAACTGGGGGTATTATGTAGGCACCAAGTTTTGATAAAATAACTATTTCCATTTGGTCTTTTCTTTGTTTTAACACACCTGGTCCAGTTGTGTAAATTTGGCTCTTTTCAAACACATTTCAACCCAGATTACTTTATATCTAGCCTTTTTAGATCGAAATATCCTTAGATCCATCTTTTCTCATCTTATGGATCCCAATCATCCACTTTATAATCAACCTCATCTCCACTCTTAGCATTTATTACACCTAATTTAAGAATGAAGACCTTTCAATTTTCTCCCATATAAAATCAATAGCCTATTGGTTCCATGCTATGCCTTTTGTGTCTTTCCACATTGGCCTAATTTCAAAAGACTTTGATTTCAATTATCATAGTACTCCCTTTTTGGGCATTGCATGCCAAATTCTGGAAATCCATATATATACAAATCAATTCCTAGTAATTGACCAAATATCAATGGAATGACAAATCATTCTAAGTTATTGAGTTGTACATTCTTCCTATTTATTATGAAACTTATCAAGGAGCCTTCATATGGAGCTAACAATGATTTTTCATCATCTTCAAGTCATTTTCCATTATCATATTCTACCAAAAGATGGTTTATGATAATGTTCATGTAGCTGTATTATATTTTCTAGGGATGAAATGTGGAGCCTTTCTCTAAATTACACTTCACTCACATACACATGAGAAATACATTGCCTTTGATTCAAAGTGTGTGGGATATATAGTTGAAACTCCTCAAGGGGTAGCTCAAGTTAGCTAACCTTAAAAAACTTGTTATATTTAAACTTTTGAGGGCTAGGTCAAGGAGAAAAAGAGAGACATTTCAACCCATTATACCTATAAATTTTGCATAATGATCACACAACCCTACTCAACATCAACTTGTAAACCTATCGATAAAATTATAGAGTAAATAACAATGTGAATGACACATTTAGTGGTAGGGTACATTTTTAACAATAATAGGTGGTATAATTTTGGTGACCTACTAATTATATCTCATATGGATTTGGTGTAACATTGATTTTGTCTCAGTGATAATCACTAGTCAAATTTCACATAGATCAATAGAGTCACCTATAGAGCCTATATCCAATTTAAAAAATTTAGAATAGAACTCAGGGGTGCTAAAATTCTAGTCTTCTTTATGTTTTCATTGTTATTATATTCTTTAATCATTTTATTTCTCTATTTGTTCATGTTTTTAGCCACTAAGTTAGATCAGATTACTGTCTGAGAATGAAATATCTTAAATATCCCTTATGCATTAATTTTAATTATTTATGCATGTGGTAATTACCCTAAAACCACAGATAGTTAAAATCACAATATCCCTATTTATATCTAATATTTTGGCTATAAAATTAGTAATCCATGAATCATCTAAAGTTTTCTATAGGAAAACTCGTCTTTGCTCCCACAAAATGACAAATTAAAAATACCTAATCAGTCTCTCATTAGATAAAAATAAGAAAAAAACATAATAAAAATCTAAAAATTATAATTAAATAAAAATTTATAACTATTTTGGCCATTTTGACAATGTATCATCAAACATGTACTAAATATGTATATCATCAATCATCTAATAGTATGTCATTGACTATTTCCACCATGTTTCACTATATTGGCCATTTTAAAAAACATCATCAACCATTTATACATAACTACAATGGCCATTTCTTAAAATCAACTACATCGATCATTAGATAAAACTTTCTCAACCATGTTACAATTTCCAACCTATAAAATGTCATTAATAAGGTTGATGTTTTATAGGTGCACAACCCTATTTATTACTCCTAATTTTTTCACTTTTGTTTGAATGTCATTTTGATAAAATCCCATTACCCCTCTCTTGATTCTTTGCATTTTGATGATTTTTGGAGAAAATTTTGGTGGGAATTTTTTTTTCAATGCTATATTTTCCTATTATACCATATTTACCTATCATGGAATTAAATATAAAACCTACCTTGATAATAACTCTTCTACATCATCTAGACATTGTGTCTTTCTATGCCAAAAATGGTTGTCCCAAAGCTAAAATATCTCTAAATCTATAAATATAAATATAAAAAATGAAAGGCCTATGTCCTATTTAAAGCTTCCAAATAAAAAATTTCAATCTTTTGAAAATTATCTCTTAGATTCTATATATTGGCCATATCTTTGCAATCATAGATCTTATCAACATACCGAAAGAAGCACTAGAATCCTTGTGCCTTAAATTTTTTTATGATATCAATGGAATATTTTAAAAAATAATAGGAAAATCACTTATTTTATACGCCTGAAAGACCTGTCTTAGAAACTCTTTGGCATCTTACGCCATCATGTTTCTTATAAATATCTAGGTAGGTTAAGATACACATGCTTATTTATTTACATTCACTTATATTATATTTACCCCCATTTATTACAACACTTGCATATTTATCTTTATGGTGTTATGTTCTTTTTCTAAAGCACCATCACGCATTACACAATTCTGACACATGATGAGATTTGGTTGGGCACATGTAAACATGTTATTTTAACTTACACATAGTTTTATCTCACAAGACTTGTGAATGCATTAATCAACTTGAGTGTATGTCCTAAGGATTACACTGAGATCGAGGTGCGCTAGTTTATGGCACTTCATGATATATTTTATCATACTTATCCATTCTTACTACCACTTTCATTCCTACCATGGAGGTTCCCACTCTCTATTTTGCTCCTTTAAACATGTTAATCTGATCTCATTACCCTGATCAATTACATCTTGTAGCTTTTTCCAAGTTGGTTGATCTCATCAGCCAAGTCAATGATGTATTATGTTTGCTAGACATTTTTATATGCCATCAGTCAGACCAATGATGTGGGATAAGTTTTATTTTTGAATTTTAAAGTTTGGATATGTATTTATAGGTTTCTTATCTCAAAATATAGACATCCAATATACTTTTATCCCATAGGTAGGTCCACCTATGTAAGAAGAAGAATAATTTGGATAAGGAGTTTATACTTGAGGAAGACTAATTAGCGTAAGGACTTGAAGATTTCAAGAAGACACACTTAACCAAAATGTTATACTTAGTATTTGGAGTCCCCAACTTGGGTCTTCTTCTTTCCATCTTGACTTCACTCACAACCATTTCTCGCAGAATGTCACTTGAGCTAAGGGGGATATTAATACACCGACAAGTCAACCTAAGATAAGTATCTTAACTCAATACTCTTTATTTTATACTTTAGTGGTTAAATTATATTATTTTATTTATTTATGATTAGATTAATATATGTTTGTTAGTAGTTTACTATTAGTTGCATGCTCTTTATTTATACTTTAGGGTTACCCTCTAATGACACTTTCAATTTTCTTAGTTTAGATACCTTGTGGATACCATCTAATGACATTGTATTTTATTTGATTATATTTTATACCTCTTATTTAGTGTATAATGAAATTTGGATATAGTTAGGCCTAAACTTTCTTTTGCTTATGTAGACTCCCCATTTATATCTATGGCAACCTCCTTTAATCATGAGCCTTATATATAGCCACAAATTGCTTTCTAGACCAATACATTTTATGTATGTTGGATCTAGTATGACCTTTTATATTTTTATATTTTAGAGGATCCTTATTTTCTCAGCCATTATTGACCTACACGTAGGTTCAATTGTCCTATTAACATTTGAAGAAAATCATTTTCTTAGGCATCTATGCAAAATTTCAGAAAGACAAGAAAGGTTTTCAGAGCCTTAGAATTGATGAACAAAGTTGTCAAATCAATTTTTGTATGTTTGTTATTTATGTAAATGTGTAGTGTATAGTTTTGATTTCCAAGAATGTTGGGTGTATGGTTCTGATGAGGTGATCAAGTCTTTATGATTTTTCTAGGTTCTCACTTTCTTACCCTAAACACCTTGATTTTATTGTTAAATTATGATATGTTTCCATTTTTTTTTCAAAAATTAGACATTAATTTAAACTCTTCTCTTGTCAATGATTATATTAAACTTAAGAAAACAATTAACTTTTATTTTATTATTTTTAATCGTATATTTACAAATAAATTTGATATAGATCTATTTATTCATATCATAACATGTTAAAATTACATATTAATTGAAAGGGTTATATTCTCCCAAGAAAATTTAAGGGAATTAATACCCAAATTAAAGTGAACATTATGAAATAATTTAAAAAAAAAACATGTTAATCACATAGAATATATTTACCCCACGTAAGTATAAGGCTTAGGCAATTTAAAAAATAGACGCTGAGTCATTATCAATTCTTACGATGAGAATAAAATGTGATGTAGAGCATGTACTATGAAAGAAATCAATTAAGTACAGCCATAAGATGTTCCAAAGTTAAACATTTATATACGTACAAATAATTTATTTATTATTATTTATGATTAAATAATGTACATGTGTCGATGCTAGTACATACATCATAAGCATATAATTTTTCTGCTCTATCCAATAAAAACATTTACAAGATATATTATCTTAAAAAAATTAAAATTTAACACCTAAAAATTAAATAATATTCTCTTACATGATTTTGTATAATATTTTATTTATATTAATATAAGAATTACAATTATTTTAACGGTAAGGGCATAGAGTTGGGGGACAATTCTATGGAAATTATCCTTAATGTGATCACATTAATTAATAACATGATCATGATATTTAATTAACGTGGTGAGGTTATTTGAATCTAAGATCAAGATTGTTGAACCATAATGTGATCACGTTAAATTAAACAATAACATGATCATGTTATTAATGCAATCACATTATTAAAACAATCACCTTTTTAAATATGATTGTAGCATTATCATTTATAATAATGTGATCATGTTAATAACATGATCATGTTACCTATGTGCCAAAAAAAATAAAAAGGGAAACCCAAACGTAAAAATACTCTTTTTACATTTGAGTTCCCTCACTCTACCATAGCTTTCACAATCACGTTTTGCTTAGAAGACTCTAGAGAGTGTTAGGAATCTACCGAATTCATCCCATAAACCTGTTGATTGATGATGCCACCACGTAGGAGAGGTAAGTGATTGAAATCTTCCCTATTTAACCCAAATTTTTCATTAATTTCATTTTTTAACCCTAGTTTTTAATTATCATTTTTTATATCAACTCATCCTGCTAACCTCCCAACCCTCTACACAACCCTCTAGTTACTCCTCCTCCTAACCCTCCATAAAACCTTGTTGTTCCTCCTATCCTTCCACCTAACCCTCTTATAGTTCCCCAAAAACCCCTGGTAGTCAAGAGGTTTTTATTGACAACATTGTGGGAAATAAACTTGAAATTGAAGAGTTAATTGATAGAATAAGGGATCCCATTTTGATTAACTCCCATCTCACCTAGCTAGTCAATTCTCTATAGACCTTATTAGGTCAAATTGACTCTATAACAAGTCAAATTGATCGACTAACCTCATATAGGGAGACTTATAGGGCATATTAAGCTAATAAGTTATCATCCCTTTAGGTCAAGAATAAAAATATTTCAAAATTCAACATTTGTGCCCTATTCATCGACCCAACCACCAATGCCCCATTCCTCATAACTGCTAAATATTTTCCTATCCATCACTGTGTACTTAACTTAACCATGTCAAATTTTTAGGATCGATAGTGGTTAGTCTTTGATTATCCACCATGTAACAACCATGAGGTCTCGATATATTTTTTTAGGAAACTCTACTGTGAGTTTGTCTTTAACAAGATTCCCAATTATTTTGATTTTAGTGAGTTTTAGGGCTGAGGAAAAGGCTCTACAAAGAATCAACCAAGTACACATTATGCACTTAATTGGCCTACGTAGATCTACATCTAAAGGCCTCTTGAGCATGATATCCCCTCTGTAGTTTAATAGATCATGGAGATAGACACTCTCTATGCTCTTAGTTCACTCTTTGATACACTCATTCATCATATAAGTAGGCTTTTATAGAGTGATGCTATAGATACACCACGAACAACCTAACCCCAACCCTACCATTGCATTTTGTGTGGATTTATGTGTATATGACCTTTTGATGATGATGGCATCAGTGGTCCAAATGGATTAGATCATATTCTTAGGAGTGATGATTTTTTAGCACACACATATGGTGTGTCGACATTAGTCAACACACAGATGCAGGTATATTTCATATAAATGTCATGTTAAATTTAATTTATATTTACAAATTTAATTTCTAAGCTAATAATTAATTTATATATAAATTTAATATAATATATATGTCATTTTTTATGTCGGAGGAGGTGATAGTTCATTCATCATCAAGTTAGCATTTACAATTTTTGATTTGTCGTGATCATTATTTACATATTCTGATCTCATTGTTGGATAATTCATGACTGCATCAACCTTTGTTAGGATGACACCATTTAACTATTTTTGGCTAACAGATTTGTCTTTATATAAATATATTTTATTTTAACTCTGTACTCTTCTCTCAAGAAAAAATAAATTAAACAACAAATGGGTGAACTATCAGGATTAGTTCCCCTCTGAATTAAGGTACAACTCCCTTTAATATTTTCAATGAATTTAAATATTTATAGACACTATTAACTAGAAAGTGTTTAAATGCAGACTAATATCCATACATCATTGTGTTATAAATATGAGATTTTATAATAGCGAGAAGTAACAAAATACGTAGATTCTATTTTCAATAATAACTAAATAGATAAATGTATATATGTTGAACCAGTAAATGATAAAACACACATAATAGATTGTCTTATGGAAAAATAATTACTATATGAAGGAAGAACTCACATAGAAAATCCACTTTCAAATACGCAAACTCACAAATTTAAGTACACAATAATTAATTCTCATTTCCATTCATAGATGAAAAATGTTTCAGACAAACATCACATATCTTTGTAAAAATAATGGTCCAGTTCTCAAATTTCTAACTCTTTCCTCCTTTTTTATATATCCATCTTTTTTACAACCAAAAAATATATATCATTTCCTTAACTCATCCATGTTTTAAACTAAACTAGAGTTAAAGTAACTCTGACCCATACGGGATTTAGTTTTTACAAATTCAATAAAGATTAAGTTTTGAATAGAAAAGTAACTAAATTAAATGAATAAAAGAGACTATGTAGGTAAAGTCATTGTTGAATTGATGAATTAGGATCTATAGATTTGATCTATTTAGTTGGGTAGACAAATTAAGCTTTACACTCCTGAAATGTTGTAACAAACTCATAAATTTTAGAAAGATTGGGAATATTGACATGTTTTACCCTTGCCTTCCAGATGTTTTCTTCCCTCTAAAATTTTCCCATCTTTTCTGTGTGCTCTAGGAGTATGTCAATATAATGACAAACAAGTGACTCTACCCTTGAAATATGAGAGAAGTTTTTAGTTGATAAGCCGTCACTTTCTTTAATGAAGTTAATCTTTTCCCTAAAGGACTGAATCACAACATTGATGTCCTTCTCTAGCTTTCCATTGTCTTTTATGTAATTAATATCAATGCTCTGTAGATAATGCTATAATGACTAAATAAATTTAGTTATTTCTTTGATCATTTTTTTGATTTCCAAATGTCCTTGTCAAGATACTGAATTTCTCCATTCAACATTTTTCTTACTTGCATATAATATATCTTTATCCAGTCCTATTAATTTATTTCTTGAAAAAAACTTTGTTATCCCATATTTTTGCACTTCATCAATTTGATTCATTATGCTCATCCATTTTCCTTCCTCTTTTATCCACAAAGCGTTATGAGTCTTCAAATCTTCAACAGTGATTATAGTTAGATCATATACATTCTTTAATTTATGAATATATTATGTACCTTTCAGGATGATGCCATCCAACCAACTATCAAATACTCTAGTAATCATTTTGCTTATATTTATTTGATATATCATCCTTTGATTGATAGGATATTTCAAATCAAAAGATAGGGATTTTGGAAATTGTTTGTGGATCTAGACTATGAATGGTATCAATATACTCTACCATTGATTACACAGTCTATTTTAACTCTCTTTTATCCATTTCATCCTTCCATGTTATGTTAAATATCCTTTTGGTAGATGCTTCTATATGATGCACATCAACAACACATGATGTAGTCCCAAGGTCTACCTTTTCAACTGTAAAATCTTGAATAGTAGGATCTTGAACTTCTTCATTGGTTTTTGGCTAGGTAATTTCTGCATTTCTGTTCCCTGTGTTTGGGTCGGCATCTACCCTGGGCGTCAATTTTAACTTTTTGGATTTAGGAGCTTTACCTAAACACTTTCTCACCATATCTTCCAAGGGTAAAGAAAATGGAACTAATTTCCTTTTATGATTCATTAAACTTTCCAACCATTTAGGTGCAGAAGCTGAGGCTTCTCTATCAGGATTTGGTTGATCAGAAGGTATAGTTGAAATAATCATCAATTTGGTAGAATTATAAGGAATTATTATTTTTTGATGTATACTAACCTCTTTTATCATTGGTGAATCAGATTCTTTATCACCTTTGATTTCTCCTGAATCCTCTTCAAAATTCAAATCCACAATCACTTTTTCAAAAATTTGATTCTTCTTCTTGCTTTGAGTCCTTGACCTAGTGGTATGAGGAGGCAGGGTAGTTATAAGGGCCTTCTCAAATTATTTGATGATAGGGTCCCTTCCAGTTCTTGACTTGGGAGTACCTGCATCATAGATAGCAATAGGCTAGTTAGATGAGCTTATTGGGAAAGGAGATTCAATTATTACTGTACATCACTAGGAAACTATGTTTTGAGCTCTTCCCAATTTTTTCTCTCAGCAATTTTTTTGTTCTCCCTATCAATGGAAGGTTCTTGACCTCAATTCTATCTTCTTCACTTTTCTCCTAGTCAATTTCTAGAATAGGTAATTCTTTTATTTTCTCAAATTGTGGATCAATCCCCTATTCATCATTGTCAACAATTCAAAAAATGTCCATGTTTAATTTGAGAGCAATTATCTGCCCTAGGGAAAACCTGGACCACATTATCTTTCTAACTTCAAATTCATTTGAACAATCCTCCCAATAATCCTCTAATTGAGGAATATGTGAAAATCCTATTACAAGGTCTAAATTATCTCTGGCAAAACCTTTGCTGTCAAATTGTGGTTTGGTTGTGTAGTATTGAAAATTGAATTTCTTAAGATCTAATTCTAAATTCAAATCATCAGATGTTATTTTGCATGAATAACATCCAAGTTCAATAGGAAAAGATATACCAGATTTATTATTCATTGGGAATTTTTAATCTACATGTGCTAATTGCCTGTAGACTTCTATTAGCACAAATCAGTCAAAAACATACCTGGGTAACCTCAAGGGTTCACCATCAAAACCCCCAACTCTAATATAATTTAACCTAGAAAACTAAATGAAGAAACTACCATAGATACTAATGAACTGCATAGCTTCATCAAAAAACCTCTTATTAATGTTATTTGACAATTCAAAAGTCATTTTCCTAGAAAAAACATCGTTGACCCTCCTATAATCCTCATAGCAACTATGCATTTGTAACTGTGAGTAATAATCATAAATTTTACTATCTTCAGCCAAGGGTGTATGAAGTAACCCTACCCATTGTCTTGTAGAAGCTAGGTAATAGAGTAGATATGAAGATAATAAAATTCTCTATTTCCCAAACAATTACTTAAACCCTGATGCAAACATTTAGCTACAATTTTTGCCCAATCCAAATATTGTTCTCCTTGAAGGATCACTTATATGAAGAAGTACATTTAGTCTTCCCAATAATAAGCATGAGCATTGCCTTTCAGTCTTTGTAATAATACCATGATGTCTTATACTTTTGGAATCATATGGTTTCTTGTTAATGGCCTAGGTAATCATCAACCTCCTTTTTGGAATTTCAAGAGCCAATTCCTAGCAATCACACTCTTGTAAATTGCTTTCTTCATTGAAAAGTAACCATAGGAAGAAGTAATATTAAGGTTATAATATGTCTCCTTGAGAGGAATTCTCATCACAGACATAGGGTTTGACTGTTGATATGTAATAGAATATTACCATCTACAGTCTTGATGCACCTATTTTGAGGTTCATATCTGTTCATGCATTCAAGGACCAATTCAAGGCATTGTATAGCCATGGGAAAGGCCACAGCTTCAACCAAGCCACTTTCTACTATTTTTTGCATCATAGGATTTGACAGATGATTTCTAGCCCTTTCTTTAAGATCTTCCAAATCATATTGAATTAGAGAGGTGTCCCCAGTTTTAGGTGGAGAACATATGAGACTAGGGCCATTCCCATAATCAAGACAAGTAGATTTCATGGCTATAGCTCAGAGAATATAATGAAAAGAGAAAGTTTTGAATTTTAAATAATACTATAAACTCAAAAGGATCCTTCTCTCCAACCAAGTAGAGGAAATAGCTTATAGTAAGAGTAAAACTCAGCTTAAAGTTATCTAAAATCATTGTGGATTTAAGCAATCAAATATCTTATATCACTTGTGTTGTTCTCCTTTGTATCACCTAGTATGCTTGTTTGTTGAACTTGAATTATTTTCTCTCGATGAAGATATTAACCAGATCAAATGATTAAATCAAGATAATATGTGCTAAACATGCTTGATAAGACACGCATTCTAACATATGCATTAATGGCAAGCATATTTTATGTGTGATCTTGATGAGTAATGATTATCTATAACATCATGAAAATTCAAAATTTTCTGCTTTATAGTGAGTTTTAGATATATTTTCCTCTAAATCTCCTACTAATTTTAACTTAGAGAAATCCTCAGGGCGAGATAAGAATATAGTTGTTGAACCATTGAACCATCGAACCATTGAACTTTTGAAAATTTTGGTTCAACTTTGGGGTTCAATGATATGAAATAAACCACATAGACCAACCAATAGTCATATGATCTTTCCAGAAACTTTGGACTTTGATAGAACCATTGAACTTTTCAGATATTAAACCGTTGAACTTTTTGGACATTGAACCGTTGAACTTTTGAACTCCAACAAAGGGTTCAAGTTCATCCAAAAGGTTCAAATACATAAATAAAATATAAAGGAATAGTGCATTTTTAGAAACATTGAAGCATTGAACTTTGCTATGTAGGTTCAAATGATAGGTTCAAGTGATGGATTAATTTAGACAAAAGAACTAAGTGAACGTGACTCTTTTCAAAACATGGATATTGAATTACTTGAACCATTGAACTCTTTAAATTTTGAACCATTAAACTTTGAGAAAGGTTTAAGTTCAACGAAAAGGTTCAAAGATATACTTGAAAAACACAAAAGGACAAACAATTCACTTTGAGAAACTTTGAACCATTGAACCATTGAACTTCTTAAACTCTAAGAAAGGTTCAAGTTTGAAGATTCAATTATTTTAGAAATTTCACACGCAGGAAACAATAGGTGGGTGTACTTATTTTATGGTATAATCCATGAAGAATTGATTAAAGGTGACTCAAAAACTAACATTGGCTCTGACTGGGGACTGTATTTTATGGAAAAATGCAGAGAACTCAAAAACTCTAGTTTCACAGACTAGGAAATAAAAATGAAAGAAAAGTAGAAAGGAAAACCAAAAATGGGAAAGGGAAACACAAAACACAACAAGAAAAGAAAAGATTATGTACAAAATAGGGGATATTTATTTCACAGTTGGTACAACTTGAGATCCTATCCATTATAGGATAGGGGTAAAATGACTCCATCTAGATATTCTAATTTAAAAGAACTAAGACCAAGTACCTGATGAATTTTGAAAGGTCCTTTCCAAAGTAAATCAAATTTACATTGTGCTCCTTTAGGTTCTCTCCTTCTATCCCATAGTAATACTTCATCCCCTTCCATGAACTTTTTGGGTCTAGTTTTTTGGTCAAAAATATTTTTAACTCTAGCTTGATGAGTAATAATATGATCAACTAGTTCATTCCTATCTTATTCAATCTTAGTTAAATACATAACTATTTTTTCTAAAGAGTCTTGAAAGTACTGATCTTCAATAACATTTTGTAATCTTACAATAGATAATTCTAGAGGTAATGATAGTTGTGCTCCTATTCCATAAACTAGTTTAAATAGTGCCATTCCAATTGCTCTTTTTGGGGTTACCCTGCCAGCCCAAAGTGCTTCGTATAGTCTCTTATGACAATCTCTGGGGTTATCACTCACCAATTTCTTCATGATGGCTATCAAATTTTTAATACTAGACTCTACTTGTCCATTTCCTTAAGGGTAATAATCTGATGAGTGAGAAAGAGAGATATTATGTTCATAGCAGAATGAAGTAAGCTCCATTAAAGAAAAATTGGTAGCGTTATCTGCCATAACCTTGTGAGGAACACCTAAATGTACTAGTATATTTTCTTTGAGAAAATCACATACCACTTCTAAAGTAGTTTTCTTCACAAGGATTGCATCAACCCATTTCATAAAATAATCAGCTACTGTTAGAATGTGTGTATGACCAGCACTCGAAGGAGGTGGAAGACGACCAATGAAGTCTAATCCCCATTGTTTGAAAGTTTCCTCAATAATGTCAGGTCTCAAAGGTAATGTTGCAAGTTGTGGTCTTCCTAAGAATGATTTACATTTTTCATAGTTAGCTACCCTTTTATATGCATCTTTGAACATACCTGGCCAGTAATAACAATTTCTAAGGATTTTGAAAGCTATGACCAATGAAGAGAAATGTCCACCACAAGATTCATTATGAAAAACTTCCAACAGTTTGCATTTTTGTTCTTTGTCTACACATCTTAGAAAGGTTTCATCTAATCCCTTTTTGTACATGTCATCACCCCATATTACATATTTTTCTGATTTTAACTTCAGATTCCTTTTTTCTTTCGGGGATAAATGACTAGGATAGTCTCCATAAGTAAGATACTATGCCATGTTTAAGAACCAGGGATCTTGTAAGTTCACCAATAAGACAATAGGGAGCTCTTCTTTTTTATTTTCAGCTATAAATTTGCACAAACCTTGACCTCTAACTAATTTGGTTGGCTTAATCTCCAGATCATATTCTTGAATTTTAGCTATCCATGTTGCTCTATTGTTCATCCCAACCTCTTGTTGAGTCAAAATGCTTTTCACAGCGAAACTAGGAACAAATACAATTGAATAAGAATGAAGTATATAGTATTTGAATTATTTAACAGCCTTCACTACAGCAAAATCTTGTTTCTTAGCCAAAGAATATTTAAGTTCATGTTTCTTGAGAGGAACACTCATAAAGGCTATTGGGGCTTCTACATTTACTTCATTTTTATGTAACAAGATGCCAGACATGGTATGTTTTGAAGCATAATAGTAAATAATAATTTTTTTTTGGAAATTAGGATTTACCAAAGTAGGTATTTATGCAATTGCTTCCTTTAGATCTTCAAATGCTTTTATAGTAGCTTCATTCCATTTGAATGCTTGTTTTTTTCTCATCATCCCCATAATATGTTTCATAATTTTAGTAAAATCAGAAATGAACCTTCTAAGAAAATTAATCTAACCAAAGAAAGAATTAACTCTAGTCTTATTAGATGGAAGACTTAACTATTGTATTTCTTTAACTCTTTATAGGTCAATTTTGATTCCACCTTTTGAAACTAGGTGTCCTAATAATTTTTCTTCTGTAACATAGAAAATAGACTTCTTAGGATTAAGAGATATCCCATGACTCAAGCATCTTTGTAAGATGGTCTCCAGATCCTTCAAATGATCTTCTCTTTTTCTAGAGAAAATAATCAAATCATCAAGATAAATAACAATAATTCTATCTTTCAAATCTTTAAAGGATGAATCCATCACCTGCTAAAAATTTACACCAGCATTAATCAGACCAAAGAGCATACACTTATAAGCAAAAGTTCCATGAGGTGTAGTGAAAATAGTTTTATATTGGTCAAACATAGCTACACTTATCTGATTATAACCTGAGAACCCATCTATCATGGACATCATTTTTGACCCAACAATATTTTGCATGATGTGATCCATTATAGGCAAGGGATAATTATCTTTTAAATTGGCTTGATTCAAATTCTTGAAGTCAACATAAATTCTTATTTCACCATTCTTTTTACACACTAGAACAATGTTTGCCACCTAGGTGGAGTGATGAATTGGATAAATAATCCTAGCCTTTAGCATCTTGTCAATCTCTTTGAAGATAGCTTCAACAACTTTTGGGTTATAATTTCTCAGCTTCTACCTGAAAGGAGTTGCATTTGCTTTCAAAGGAATATGATGCTGAAACTATCCACATCTAAAATATTTGAGTTCATCATAGCACCAAGCAAAGACATCCTTGTATTTAATCAATAGATTAATTAATTCATTTTTCTCCTCTGGTGAACAACACTTATCAATGGAGATCCATTTTGGGTCAGTTTCACTTCCAATGTTGATTTTCTCATAATCCTCTATTTTGTTAGCATTATGGACAAGTTTGCCTTTGGTATATTCATCTTGTATAGTGAATAAATGTTTTAGAGAGACCAATCCTTTAGGGATATTGTTTCCTTTTAATTGAATTAAATCATCTTTTTGATTAATCCCTAGATCAGGAGTGAATTCTTTACATTATGTTTTTGAACCTTCAAAATAAGTCCACATGAACATATCAGCATTCTAAAATATAATTGTTCTATTTATTATTCTCAAAAACTTACCAATTTTCAATATTATTTGGAACATTACGACAATAGATTAATTCTATTATATACGAATATTTTTCAAAATCAAGGTGTGGGAGAAGAAGAAAAGCTGATACTGTGAGGAAATCTGCTCAAGTGTTTTGGTCTCTGGGAATTGGCTCAATAGAAAAGGCATCAAAACATTCTATCTCATCTCAAACTCTATTTTTGTATTGTCTTAGTCTATCATTTTTAACTGAGAAAATGCTTCTCACTTGTTTGACAATTAATTCAGCATCTCCTTTTCCCTTGAGTATAAAAATACCCTTTCCTTTAGCTTCATTTAACCCAAGTAATAAATCTTCATATTCCACAGTATTATTAGTATTTTTAAACTCTAGCTTGAAAGAGTAAGGAAAAGTTTCACCTTTGGGTGAGATCAACACAACTCCTAATCTTGAACCAATGGCAGCACAACTGCCATCAAATTCCATGGTCCATAGATCATCTAAATGAATAGACTTTTGGGCATATTCTTCCTTTAAATCATAAGAGGAGAGAAAATAATTACCAAATTCACATTCTTCAAATAGAATCTAAGACTTAGGATCATCAGAAGGATATACTATAAACTTGCATTTAGGTTCAGGTTCTAGTTTAACTTTCTACTTTCCCACTAGGATTGTAGCTTCTGACCAATCCAATTTAATTTTCCCTCCCAAATATTTACAAAAAGTTTTGGTCAACAACATTCCATAACTAGTAGGAATATTTGCTACTAAGATAGTCAACTTCACTTTTTTATCAAGGTAGGTTGCAAGAGCAACTCATGCATCTTTAATTTGTCTGAGCAAAGAGATTTATTTGCCATCTATGGAGTAACATCTACCAAATGTTTTTTTAAGGGTTAAGCCTAAGGCTTTGGCTACAGAAGAAGGCATTATATTATCATAAGCACCTAAGTCTATGATACAATTGCTAAGTTTATGACTATTTATGAATAACGAAACATAAAATGGACTAGGTTTCATTTCAGTTGTATAAGGAGTATCATCAGATGAATTGAGGGTCATTTTAGAAGTATCAGTGGGTGCTTTAGATGGAGAAGTGAATAATTGGGAAATGGGAGACTCAGTATTAACATTTAATTGACTTTCAGGTTCAACTTTTGTAGGACCATTTTTGACATATTTGACCAATTTATCAAGCTCTTTGGGTTTCAACCTGAGGTATTCAACAGGGGATATCTAAATTTTTTTACACTTACAAAAATCTAAAATATCAAAAGAAGTTTCACAATAATTTCTTTGTAACAATTTATTTTCTTATGTCTTAGCATCAAAAGTTTTAGTAAAAGGTTCCTTACCTTTAACAGATACTTCTTGAGTATTAGAAAATTTTGGATTCTTTTGACTTCTAGTAAGTACAACACATGAAGGATCTTCAAAAGTAACCAATATTTCACCTCCTTTTTCTAAATCTGAATCATATTCAAAGAAGTGTATTTCAGAGTCGCCAAGTCTTTTAGAGCTCCTTTCTTCTTCAATAATTTCCCCTAAAACATCTTGAGTAGTAGTCATTTGATTAAATATAAGCATCTCAACGCAAGAATTTCCATCATGATCAGTAGTCAAATGAAAAATACACATGTTATTTCTTCCAAGAGGAGCTTCAATAGCCAATCTTGTCTGTGTTGATGTAAGTGGTAATGTCTTACTAGCATTTGCTTGTTGATTTCTCCTACCAATATCTTGATATGGTTGTTGGAATGAAGTACTAGCCTTTGGTAATTGTCTTTTAAGAGTAATCATATCATTGACTAATCTTTGGACTATAGGATCTGTAGAGGATGAAGGATTAACATTAGGTACCTGAACTTCTTTTTTCCATTTTTTGTCCATAATAAGATCATCCTCTAATTAAACTACCAATGTTGTGCATCTATTAAATTGACAATTATACTTCTTCTGAGATGAAAACTTATATCAGGAGGCATATAATTAATAATGACACTTTTATGGTTCTCAGTAGTTGGTATTTTAACATTAAGAGTCTTATACACAATTCTATTGAATTCGGCTATAAATTCCCTCATGGGTTGATGTATCTCCTTCTTGAGCTGAGTCAATTGAGCAAGAAGGGAATATTCATCTTATGCACTTTTGAACCTGTTTTCAAACATAGTTTTCATATAATTCAAACCTTTGATTAAGGAATTAGTTAGGTGATAAAACCATTGTGCTGGAATATCAGTTAGAATCTACACAAAAAGCCTTATGGCTACATCTTGATGTCGCATGCCTAACGCACCACATGCTACTGCAAAGGCACTCAGATTTTCCTCCAATGGTTGTCTTCCATATTTGTTAAATTTGGGTAAATTTTCCCTTGCATTTTTAGGTAAAGGATTCAGGTTGGCTCCTAAATTTAGAGGACCTACGGCTGCACCCCAAGGTTGGGCCATTAGAAGAAAACTTATGGTAGAAGGAAAGATAGTACCAGAAAGGGTTAAGGCTTGACAAACAAAGGATGTAGAGGGTTTTAGAGGGCTAGGAGTTCTACTTCTAGCTTTTCTAACATGGGTGGAAATATAATCAAAATTTAGGCTTTGTAATGTTTGAAAAGTAGAATCTTCAATCCCTTCTCTTCTCAAAGACCTTGTGTACCTTCTGGAATCCAACTTATGATATAATTATTATTAACTTTGATGTTTCTCTTAATATTTTCACACTTCAAGGGGTTTAATTTTTTGCTACATTTTCTGGTTGTCTTCTTCTTTGCCTAAGTAACAATAATCTTATATTATCAGCCAATTCATCTTCTTTTTCTAATATTATACTTGTTGATCTATAATCATCAATATTCTGATGAGAATGCTAAGAAAGAGTATTTAACTAGCTAATTATATCTTCCTATTCATCTTGAAAACCAAGATTGGGTTGTAAAATATGAATTATACTTTCACGAGGAAGCACCATTGTTGCCTCATATTAAGGCGACCAAATCAATTTCATTCCCCAGTAGAGTCACCAAAAATTTGTTGGCTAACAAATTTGTCCTTATATAAATATATTTTATTTTAACTCCGTACTCTTCTCTCAAGAACAAATAAATTAAACAACAAATGGGTGAACTATCAAGATTAGTTCCCCTCTGAATTAAGGTACATCTCACTTTAAGATTTTCAATGAATTTAAATATTTATATACACTTTTAACCAGAAAGTGTTTAAAGGAAGACTAATATCCATACATCATTATGTTATGAATATGAGATTTTATAACAATGATAAGTAACAGACTACACAGATTCTATTTTCAATAATAATTAAATAGATAAGCATATATATGCTGAACTAGTAAATGGTAAAACACCCAAAATAGATTATCTGATGGAAAAATAATTACTATATGAAGGAAGAATTCACATGAAAAATCATCTTTCAAATATTCAAACTCATAGATTTAAGTACTCAGTAATTAATTCTCATTTCTATTCATAGATCAAAAATGTTTTAGATAAACATCACATATCTTTATAAAAACAATGGTCCAATTCTCAAATTTCTAACTCTTTCCTCCTTTTTTATATATCCATATTTTTTATAAGCAAAAATATATATTGTTGCCTTAACTCATCCATATTTTAAACTAAACCAGAGTTAAAGTAACTCTAACACATACGGGATTTAGTTTTTACAAATTCAATAAAGATTATGTTCTGAACAGAAAAGTAACTGAATTAACTAAATAAAAGAGACTATGTAAGTAAAGTCATTGTTAAAGTTATGGGTTAGGATCTCCAAATTTTCTTTGTTCATTTGGGTAGACACGTTGAGCTTTCCACTCCGGAAATACTGTAACAAAGTCCTAAATTTTAGAAAGATTGGGAATGTTGACATGTTTTATCCTTGCCTTCTAGATGTTTTCTTCCCTCTAAATTTTTCCCATATTTTTTGTGTGCTCCAAGAGTATGTCGATACAGTGACAAAGAAGTGACTCTACCCTTGAAATTTGAGAGAAGTTTTTAGTTCATAATCTGTCACTTTATTTAATGAAGTTAATCTTTTCCCTAAAGGACTGAATCACAACATTGATGTCCTTCTCTAGCTTTCCATTGTCTTTTATGTAATTGATATCAATGCTCTGTAGATCATGCTATAATGATTGAATAAATTTAGTTATTTATTTGATCATTTTTGTGATTTCCAAACATCCTTGTCTGGATACTAAATTTCTCCATTCAACATTTTTCTTACTTGCATATAATATATCTTCATCTAGTCCTATTCAGTTCTTTTCTAACAAAAACTTTATTATCCCATATTTTTTCACTTTGTCAATCTGATTCATTATGCTCATCCATTTTCCTTCCTCTTTTATCCACAAAGAATTTTGAGTCTTCAAATATTTAACAGTGATTGTAGTCAAATCATATACATTCTTAAATTTATGAATGTATTCTATACCTTTCAGGATGCTGCCACCCAACCAACTATCAAATACTTTGGTAATCACTTTGCCTCTATGTATCTAATCTAGCATCCTTTGATTGATAAGATATTTTAGATCAAAAGACATAAGCATTTGGGAAATTAGTTGTGGATCTGGACTATGAATGGTGTCAATATACTCTGCCATTAATTGCACAGTTTGTTTTAACTCTCTTTTATCCTTTTCATCCTTCCAAGTTTTGCTAACTATCCTTCTAGTAGATGCTTCTAGATGATGCAATCAGTAGCATGTGATGCAATCCCAAGGTCTACCTTTCCAACAGTAAAATCTTGAATAGTAAGATCTTGAACTTCTTCATTGGTTTTTGGGTAGGCAATTTCTACATTCCAATTCCCCGTGTTTGGGTCAACATCTACCTTGGATGTCAATTTTAACTTTTTGGATTTAGGAGATTTCCCTAAACACATACTCACCATATCTTCCAAGGGTAAATAAAATGGAACTACTTTCCTTTTATGACTAATTAAACTTTCCAGCCATTTAGGTGCAAAATCTAAGGCTTCTCTATCAAGATTCAGTTGATCAGAAGGTATAGTTGAAATAATCATCAATTCAATAGAATCAGAAGGAATTATTGTCTATTGATATATACTAACCTCTTCCATCATTGGTGAATTAGATTCTTTATCTCCTTTGATTTCTCTTGAATCCTCCTCAGAATTCAAATCCATAATCACTTTTTCAAAAATTTGATTCTTCTTCTTGCTTTGAGTCCTTGACTCGGTGGTATGAGGAGGTAGGATAGTTACAAGGGCCTTCTTAGATTCTTTGATGATAGGGTCCCTTCTATTTCTTGACTTGGAAGTACCTACATCATAGATAGCAATAAGCTGGTAAGATGATCTTATTGGGAATGGAGATTTAATTATTACTGTACATCGTTGGGAAACTATGTTTTGAGCTCCTCCCAATTTTTGCTCTCTCATCCATTTTTTAGTTCTCCTTGTCACTAGAAGGGTCTCGACCTCAATTCTATCTTCTTCACTTTTCTCCCAGTAAATTTCTAGAATAGGTGATTCTTTTATTTGATCAAATTGTGGATCAATCACTTGTTCATCATTGTCAATAATTCCAAAAATGTCCATGTTTAATTTGAGAGTAATTATCTACCCTAGGGAAACCTGAACCACAGTCTCTTTTTGACTTCAAATTCATCTGAACAATCCTCCCAATAATCCTCTAATTGAATAATAGGTGAAAATCTTGTTCTAAGGTCTAAATTATCTCTAGAAAAACCTTTGTTGTTAAATTGTGGTCTAACTGTGAAGTATTGAAAATGAAATTTCTTAAGATCCAATTATAAATTCAAAGGATTAGATGTTGTTTTGCATGAATAACATCCAATTTTAATAGGAAAAGATATACCAAATTTATTCATCATTTGGAATTTTTTATCTACATGTGGTAATTGCTTGTAGACTTCTATTAGCACAAATCGGTAAAAAACATACCTGGGTAACCTCAAGGGTTCACCATGAAAATCCCCAACTGTAATATAAGTGAACCTAGAAAACTGAATGAAGAAACTACCATAGAGACTAATTAACTTCATAGCTTCATCAGACAACCTCTTATTAATGTTAGTTGACAATTCGAAAGTAATTTTCCCAAAAAGAACATCAATGACCCTCCTGTAAGCCTCATAGCAGTTATGCATTTGTAACTATGAGTAATAATCATAAATTTTACTGTCTTCAGCCAAGGGTGTATGAAGTAACCCTACCCATTGTCTTGTAGAAGCCAGGTAATAGAGTAGATATGAAGATAATAAAATTCTCTATTTCCCAAACAATTACTTAAACCCTGATGTAAACATTCAACTACAATTTTTGCCCAATCCAAATATTGTTCTCCTTGAAGGATCACTTGTATGAAGAAGTACATTTAGTCTTCCCAATAATAAGCATGAGCATTGCCTTTTAGTCTGTGTAATAATACCATGATATCTTGTACTTCTGGAATCATATGGTTTCTTGTTAATGGCCTAGGCAATCTTGAACCTCCTTTTTGGAATTTCAAGAGCCAATTCCTATCAATCACGCTCTTGTAAATTGATTTCTTCATTGAAAAATAACCATAGGAGGAAGTAATATCAAGGTCAGAATATGTCTCCTTGAGAGGAATTCTCATCATAGATATTAGGGTTTGTCTATTGATATGTAATAGAATATTACCATCTATAGTCCCAATGCACTTGTTTTGAAGTTCATATCTATTCATGCATTCAAGGACCAATTTAGGGCATTGTATAGTCAAGGGAAAGGTTGCACCTTCAACCAGGCCACTTTATACTATTTTTTGCATCATAGGATTTGACATATGATTTTTAGCCCTTTCCTTAATATCTTCGAAATCATATTGAATTAGAGAGTTGTCCCCAGTTTTAGGTGGAGAACATATGAGACTAGGGCCATGCTCATAATGAAGACAAGTGGATTTCATGGCTACAGGTTAGATAATATAATGAAAAGAGAAAGTTTTGAATTTTAAATAATACTGTAAACTCAATAGGATCCTTCTTTCCAACCAAGTAGAGGAAACAACTTATAGTAAGATTGAAACTCACCTTAAATTTATTTGAAATCAATGTAGATTCAAGCAATCAAATATCTTATATCACTTGTGTTGTTCTCCTTTGTATCACCTAGTATGCTTGTTTGCTGAATTTGAATTATTCTCTCTTGATGTAGATATTAACCAAATCAAATTATTAAATTGAGATAATACGTGCTAAACATACTTGATAAGACATGCATTCTGACATATGCATTAATGAAAAGCATAGTTTACGTGCAATTTTGATGAGTAATGATTATCTGTAACCTCATGAAAATCCAAATTTTTTTGCTTTATAGTGAATTTTAGATATATTTTCCTCTAAATCTCCTGCTAATTTTAAATTAAAGAAATCCTCAGGGCGAGATAAGAATATAGTCATTGAACCATTGAACCATCGACCATTGAAATTTTGAAAATTGTGGTTCAAATTTAGGGTTCAATGATATGAAATAAACCACATAGACCAACCAATAGTCACATGATCTTTATAGAAACTTTAGACTTTGATAGAACCATTGAAATTTTTAGACATTAAACCATTGAACTTTTTAGACATTAAACCGTTGAAATTTTAAACTCTGACAAAGGGTTCAAGTTCAATAGAAAGGTTCGAAGACATAAATAACATACAAAGGAAAAGTCCATTTTGAGAAACATTGAACCATTGAACTTTACTATGTAGGTTCAAATGATAGGTTCAAGCAATGGATTAATTTAGACAAAGGAATTGAGTGAACATGACTCTTTTCAAAACATTGATATTGAATTCTTTGAACCATTGAACTCTTGAACTTTTGAGCCATTTAACTTTGAGAAAGGTTCAAGTTCAACCGAAAGGTTCAAAGATATACTTGAAAAACACAAAAGGACAAATAGTTTGCTTTGAGAAACTTTGAACCATTGAGCCATTGAACTTTGGAACTTCTTGAACTCTGAGAAAGGTTCAAGTTTGGAGGTTCAATTTTGTTAGAAATTTAACACACAAGAAATGATAGGTGTGTGAACTTATTTTATGGCAGAATTAATGAAGAATTGATTAAAGGTGACTCATAAACTAACATCTATATAGAGGTAAAAATTAAGATTGCAATTTTTTAACATATATGTTTTGCTCTTTGCATGTAATTTACTTCTCTTCTCAAGAATTAATGAAAAAATAACACAATAAAAAACATAACAGTCATGAATGGTCTTATATTGGACCATGATTCCTTAGGGTTAACATCCTTCAATGTTCTTATACGGTCATTGATTGAGGATGTAGACATTGCATTCATATCTTATACCTATTACCCATAGGGTACATTTTATCTTTCTATTACCCGAGGTTAATACACTATTTTAAAAGAAATACATTGCATGCTTCCAGGGATATAATATTATTTATGAATAAATCATGAATCACATTTTTTACATCAAATATTTGAAGCTTCCTTATAGATATACACCCATTTGCCTAGTGGAAGTGAGCTTGGAAGTGATAATATCCTATTAAATGGGAGTCTTGTTCATATACCTCTTTCCCAAAGAATTTCCTAATAATGCAAACTAAAATTCCTATGACCATATTGCATCTAAAATGATAAGGACACAAAATTGGCATGACTTCACATGTAGCATAAATAAATCCTCCTCTTTGATATGGGTGAACACAAATAATCCCTTTTTTCTCTTTCTCATATATATTTGCACACACAACGTTTGTATAATATCCATGTATATATATTTTATGGTAGGAGTGTGCAATAAATATCCCACACTAATCCACTTAAACAACCATCTCAAATAAATAATGAGGAACTACTATAATCATCAATGTCATACCCAACACATACATCTTTATGATTAGGCTAAGATTTAGAATGAGTGTCAAAACCCACCCACCGGTTGCATAAATCATTTGTCAAAAAGGGGAGATGATTTTCAAGCATGCCTACTCTTTATTATCCTTCCTTGAAAAATGATAATAAGATCAAATGACCTTGTAAGACCATACAAAAAGGAAGTAGTTACGAAGATCCTACCTAAGTCAAACCCCTATTTTCAGACAAGTAATAAATCAATAACCAATATAGTCCAACATGTAATATAGTATAAATTAAATATCTTGACCCAAGTATATTTATATTTATCAATGAAAAAAATAAACTAGTATATTATATATTCCCTTTCACTACTCTAATTTTGGTTTTGGTAAAAGGTTATTGCTCTAATAATTCAATAGATGACTTATCAATTCAGATCTAAGTGTATTTTCATGTGCATGCTTGTCCTCTTCTTTCCTATAATGTGTCATTACATTTATGTACTTATATAGATAAATGTTTTTTATTCAAGTCCTATTGATCATTTTGGTTTCCATATATAAGATTTGATACTTTATATAAAACTAAGTGAGACCTCGTTTACATGAACAGTTGATGGCTGGAGTAAACACTTCTCCCTTTCTAAAAACTGAGATAGACATAAGCATTGTTGTTGTAATGTCATTTGTAAAGGCACAAATAGAGGTATGTATTAGTTCTTGTAATTTTTAATTGTAAAAATAGACTTCTTTTAATAATTTTAGTATATGTACTTGGGGAAAATATAACTTATGTAAATGTATTATGTATGTAGGGTTGTCCTATGATAGCTAATAGTCCTAGTTAGATGGTGATTGGGGTAAATTTTCATGTTCCTCCCATATTTGAGATGCCTATTCTGATAGTTGAACCTGCCATTGACTTCTTTGAGTGTGAAAAATAGATTAAGCATGATCATGAGCTTGTAATAAGTGCACATGTTTAAATGATTATTTATTATAGTTTAAAATTAATTTCTTAACAATTATTTGAATGTATTTTATGTTAATTAATAATTTTTGTATTTGAACAAGCTCAAATTCAAGCTAGCTATGAGTGTAGGACCTGAAGTTAGACCTTGGAGCAATCCAAGGCATTAGAGGGGTCTCCATATAGTATCAGGGCATTCTAGGGACAATCATCTTTGAGGAAGGAAAAGAAAGGGAAGCTATTTGATGGATAGGATGTCTTACACATGAGATGTACATTTTTTTATGCATATATGGTAATTGATGCATTTTTGTCATTGTATTTGCACATATGACATTCAACCAACATTAGATACTATGTTGGTAGATGTAATTTTTTGTATGCCTATCACGGTAATCTATGTATTATTGACATTGGACACATGTGCCTATATTATATGCCTATCATGGCAATCTATCTAATTTATATTCAGTTTTTATTTCATTGTGTGTTATTTTACAGTGTTATTTTGATCTTCCATATTATTATCTATCAGATCTCATATTTAATGTTGTACGTAGGAATGAAGATTAAAAATTATTCTTTTCAATGCTATAAATCTCAGATTTTTGATATTTTTTAAAATTAAAGTTTTTATTTCATTATGTGTAGTGGAAATGACTAATGACACTCTTATCACTTAGGCTTAATGGCCTTCTTCTCTTTGTACCTACTTATTTTACACTTTGGAGATACTTCATGGTTTCATTAGACCTATTACAAACCTCTAACATTCATTCTCTAACTCATTTCATACATTCCATTCACAAACATCCTCTCACTCTTTCACTATCTTCTCACTAGGAAATCCTCTTAGGTTTCAAGTACCAAAACTTGATATAGGTCTCAAGGAGTTAGTATTATATCATAGATGTTCTGACATGGTCAAATCACACCTACCTTAACCTATTACAAGTACTCAAAAATACTTCAACATTCAATTCCACATATAGGGCACAACAAGGCACCCTACATAATAAGGCACTCTATAGGCCTGTGATAACAATATGAGTATGCCCTATATCACCAAAAATCATTTTTAGCAACAATATGAACATATATTTAATGATAATAAATTGTACAAAATAGAAATACTCTACCTAGCTGCACTAGATTTAATACATGGTCAAATTCATTTGATGATGTCATATTTGTAAGTTGTAATGCTATTTCAACCTGATATGTGTTAATTGAAATTAAAGGTTTGTAACTCCAATCATCCACCCACTCTTATGAATCACACACATTCCAAATAGATTCCATGCATGCAGAACAAAAACATACCAAGTGTCTCATATGAACAATCAAAGAACTTATATTTGAGCTACAAAATGAGTGGAGGTCACTTGAACCCATTAGAGGCATAAAATCATCATACTTTGCCAATTGTTATTCCTCCATTAACCAAAAATGTCTATGACTAGTACATTTTGGTTAAGCACCATGACAAATGTTCTCATTACACCATTCAACCATAGTTTTTGCATCTATCAAATAAATACCCTCTTCACATTTCTACTCCTCCCTTGTAATATCTCTTTTTACACATGCTCCAACACCATCATGTTCCCCTTTTCCATGGTTATCCTCAATGAAACTCCAAATGTGTTTTACACTAGTAGTAACATGCATCCTACTCAACCAATAAAACATTATGTATTTTTGAATTGTGATGTGCAATTATCTGACCAAATATAATATTCATTGAAAGTAATGTTCCTCTGACTCAACTATTCATAAAACTTTTCAAAACAACCTTGCACATACTTTGAATAATGTGATCTATCCTCATTGATATAAAAATGGTACTCCATTAATATTTTTTGTTGATGCTCTATACTATCATTTAAATGCATGAATATGGTAACTTGTGATGAGTTTTAATACTATGATTGAACTTTCATTAGGGGTTTGAATGTGTAATTCTCAACAAAATCAACTACTAAAACAATAATAATAGGTGTGAATTTATACTTTCATATCTTGAAATGTTCATCTAACCATCTATCCCTGTGTGTGTGCCTTGGATACTCATAAATAATGTTCTCCTTAAATTTGACCAAAAATTTAGAAATAGGTATCTTTTTTTTAACAAGCTCACACCTTCTAGATTCTTTGCCATTTTTTACTTGATAAGTCACTAATTTATATTTTATTAAAACAACTAATTCATTTCTAATTTCACTTATAATATTCTCATGGATATATTTTTTTAAATTTGGTAATCCACCACAAATGTTGCAATCCACTAGTTATCATTATACATCAGGCAACATTACAATATTTGTTGCATAATCTCAGGCCTACAGTATAATATGCATCATGTAAATTTTAAAAAATTTCATCTTTTTCATCATCCATGTTGGATGTTCTTATTATTAATGTGTACATTATAGGACTCATCTTAATCAATTTTATCAATGAAACAAATAAATGACATCTTTGACTATCGTACTCCAAACTATGAAAAAAATTATCCCAAATTTGTTGAGCCAGTCTTCTTGAATGGCAATCAAACATTTTGTTATGCATTGGTTTTAAAATATTTTATAAACTTCAATTAATAACTTTTATTTTATACACACAAATTTTAGAGGTGTTGTTAATGGTGGAATTTGTTGAGAGGGTGTTTCAAAACCATTATTGCTTTCATTGTTTAGAGGTGGGATGACATTTTCTTCATTGTTAATTTCTTCATTATATGTTTCCATGAAATTTTCTTAATGTTTAATTTTATCATTATTTGTTTCCATCAAATTTTCTTCATTCATGGGGGGTGAAGCATCATACATAGACTCATCATCAAAAAAATCAAAAACTTGGAACTTTGAATGTTATCTTCCAACATTAACTAATTCATTATTTTCAATTTCATTATTATTCATTTCATTATGGTTAGTTTCATTATTATTAATTTCATTATGGTTAATTTCCACATTATTTAATTGATTATATTCAGTTTCATCATTGTTTAATTAATGATCATCAATTGGCTCATTATCTATGGCATTTGGTTCATTAGGATTAGGTTTTGTACCTTGTCTACCATGAAGTTTTTGTATTTGTAGCTTATGATTCTCTCTCAAGTATTCTAATTCCTATTGTGTTTTGTTCTTCAAAAACTTAATCTTATTTTTTTAACATGATTTAGAACCCATCAGAAGGGACAATAGATAAATTTCAAAGGTGGGGTCAAGTACACAGGTATGCAAATCTCACAAAAGTACATAAAGAATGTTTGTGGGGATACAAGTCTTGATTTGGGTTTAAAATAGTCATTAATAATTGTGTTTAATGTAAAATAATAATAACATGATCATGTTAATACAGAACATGATCACATTATGTGTTGTATAAGGTTTGGCCCATCCAACCTATTCAAAAGCTTATATCGATAATAACACAATCATATTATGTAATAAAATGATTGTGTTATTGTCTATATAAGTTTTGGGGTTCGTAATTGGCAATGAGAATTGAATATTGCCTATGTTTTAGATTAAGGTAGAAGTAGGTTTTGAAGCTTCCCCAAAACCCTTTACACAAAAGAGAAAGATAAAACATTGAGCACACCCAAATTCAAAAGAACCTGAAACCAAAAAAACAACAAAACCAAGTTTTACAGGGACCTACTACCAAAAGATGTGACCAATTAAATATACTAAAAAAACACTAGAAACTAGAAAGTTAATCAAACTGGAACTGCAACCTGAAAAACCTCCCATACCAGTAACCAACAAACCAGTGCAGCAACCAATTTATCAACAAAACAACTAGTCAACATAAGGGAACATAAGATTTTCTTTTTGAGTTTAGATTTTTCTTATGCGACCGAAGGTTCTTGTATAGAGGGGGGACCAAAAGCTTTGACTTATTCCTCTTCACTGCAGTCCAACCATCCTCTAACTTTTTTGCCTCAGCAACCCATGCCTCAGAAGACAAAGACCCATGGAGTCCAGGGGACACAAACTCCACCACAAGTGCCCTGTGAGATGTCTGGCTCTTAGGAGGATCCTTCAAAAATAGGGGAAGAGGCCAATGTCACCTCATCCTCTGGCTCAGGAAAATCCCTTATCATAGCCTCTACAAGAACATCAAAGGAATGTTTCGCCATAGAATCCTCCACAGCTGCCAGCTCAAAGTGAACACTATCCTCAGACTCAGAATCAGTCGACACTTCCATGGGTTGTTTAACCATATAATGTTCAGAAGAGGCCTCAGACCACCAAGAAGATGGTATCCTAGATTTAGATTTCCAAGTAGCACACGGAGTAGCAATATGACCCATTTGATGGCACTTCCTGTAACGAAAAGGGATACCCTCATAATCCAACAATTGTGTCCAAGTACCCCTCAGGGAATCCAAGTAGATCACCTCAGGAAGGCCCTTTGAAACATCCAAATCTACTAGAAAATGTGCATAGGTTGAGTGGTAAATATTCGAAGTGTCTACGTCCATGTATAAGAAATCCCCAATAACATTTCCAATAGTTTAAAAAATTGAATCGTGCCAAAGATGTATTGGAAGATTAGGGAGCCTAACCCAGATAGGGAACTTATTAAAGGATTCTGATTGAGGATCAAAGTCCTTATGCCATGGTTTGGCCATTGGAGCATATCTACCCTACTAAGAAAAATTATTGTGACACAAAATAATCTTTCTGTCATTGAGGCTATGGAACTTAACTATAAAAAAACCCCTAGCACATGGGAAGATATGGACCATATCTTCAAAAAGTGGCATCCAGTTCTTGGAGATCTAGCCATGTAGATCTACAAGAGAGGGCCAAAATCCATGAAAGCAAAGAATAACAGTATAAGAGGACATCTTTTCTTTTGTATTGAGTATCTCTTCAACTAATTTAGGGTCTAGAGTTACCCTAATAGGCTTTAAAGCACTTACAGGCGAAATGTGAGAAGTCCCAGATGAGGCATGAGGAGGACCGTCATGTCCACATCAACAAAAGTCCTTCTTGCAAAACCCAGACCTGAGCTAGGAGCAGGAGATCCATAAGCTAAATGCAGGTTAGAAGGAAGAGAACCCCAGTCGTAACAAAAAATTGCTCGATGAGCAAACAGAACCCTTCCCCCACACGCAGAGGAAACCCCTCCCATAGTGGGATCCACTCCAGAAGCTCCCGTAAGAAGAACACTCGCAGAGGAAGGGGATCGGGGAAACACTGAAAAACCTCTACAGGCATCTAATGCATGAGCCACTACCTCTGATGAGTTTTGAAATTGCGTATGCGTGGGAGTCATAGCATCAGCCATTTTAGCACTCCACTATTTAAATCAAATGTCTTGTTATTTCAACTAATATCTTGTATTTTCATGGGAGTCTGCCACTAAATGTCCAAGCCTATGTTGATAATAACATGATCATGTTATTAAATAATGTGATTGCATTATACTTAATATAGATAAGGGATTATGAATTAGGGATTAAGGCATTAATGTATAGGGTTTGTGCATTAGGGATTAGGGATTACAGTTTATGTTTTAGGGTTTAGGGATTAGGGCATGTAGGGTTTGGATTTAAGGGTGTATATAAGGTCTAATCACTATATACCATGTAAAAATTTAATTTTTATTATAAAGGATGTTAATTGGGACTAAATTGATTGGTAAATAGGGAAAAATTTTGGTTTAAAATTTAGGGTAAAATGTTTAAGGCTTAGGTTTAGGGTACACATGGTCAATCACAAAGATATAATTATTAGTCTAAATGATGTTAATTTGGGATAAAATAATTGGTTTAAGGTTTAAATAGTTTATATTTATTATTTAGAGTTTAGGGATCATGAATGTTAAGCATTAGGGCTTAGGTATAGGTTTTAGGATATATAATGTACAATCATGATGGTGATTAGGGAAGATTAGAGCTGATCAACCCCCAAATCACCTTTTATAGTCATGAAATTAGGTTGAAGGGGCTCAAAATAGACCTAATTTACTTGAGATGCACATCTAGGTTGAATGTGAATTTAGGATCAATTATCCCTCACATCATCATAGATTGAGCCTACAAAGTCAATTGTGGTAATGGGTGATGCACTTTTAACTAAGTTCATCCCTATGTACCTAATTCTTAATGTATATATATAAAGTATGTTAATTGGGGCTAAGTTTATTGGTTTAGGGTTTAGGGTCTATATAAGGGTCTGACATTTATGACTTATGGCTTAGGGTTTAATGTAAATAGTACATGGTTCAGGGTTTAATTTAAATGGTACAAGGTAACTTAGGGTTTAAGATATTAGATATAGGGTCTAATCACTAAGGTAATTGAATAACACTTGAGTTACTTGTGACACCTATTTATGACTTGATTACCTTCATGTTTACATTTTTGATAAAAATAGAGTCAATTATGACATGTGCATGTTACATACATGTTATATAATCTATTGATCCATAAATTTGGTCTAGGGGCTCAATTTTACCCATATCATGTAGGGAATTACACATATTGACTAATTAGATCAATTCATGATAGAAGATTGATCTTTTTATTTTTCCCCAAATCATACCTTGCTATTAAAGGGGTTCAAATTGGCCTCAAATGCATCCTTGGCTAAAATAATCAACTAGCTCCTCCTCTCTGGTTAATTATGTTGAAGGGGCTTGAAATAGTCCTAATTTACTGAATAGATGCACAACTAGATTGGTACTCGTGATAAACTTAGTTATATCATACAAGGCATGTATGTTTGTGGCATGTAGTGGGCATTAGGGCATAGGGTTTAGGTTTAAGAACATGTATATTAATTTCCAATTTCTAGATATGCCATATGTTCAAACCTGATTCTTACTACAAGGGATGTTAATTGGCATTAAATTAAAGTTGGTAAATAGGGAAATTTGATAATTTACAATTTAGGGTATAGTGTTTAGGGTTTATAGTTTATGGCTTCTAGGTTTTAATGTATATACATGGTTAATGGTATATATGATCAATCATAAAGATAATTGAAGATAATTTGTATAAGTTGGACCCATTTATGACTATAGAATGTGTTTTTGGGTTGTCATTATACCATGGATGTCATCATGTAGATTGAGTGAATTAATCAAATGGGGTAATCAGTTATGTGATTTTGGCCAAACTGAGCCCTGTTAACTTAATTCTAAATTTAAATGATGTTAATTTGGGATAAAATGATTGTTTTAAAGTTTAAAGAGTTTATATTTATAGTTTAGAGTTTAAAGATTAGGAACTTTAGGGATTAGGGCTTAAGGTATAAGTTTTTTGGGTATATAAGGTACAATCATGACGGTGATTGGGGAAAATTTGAGCTCCTTGAACATAGATCTATGAGTATTTAAGAATGTTAATTTGGGATCAATTATCCCCCAAATCATCATAGATTGAGCCTACAAAGTCAATTATGGTAATGACTGATGTAATTTTAACCATGCTTATCCCTGTGAACCTAGTTTTTATTAAATATAAAGGATGTTAATTGGGGATAAATTTATCCTAAGGGCCTACTAAGCCTCAATGTAATGAATTTCATCCATATGACATTAATTGGGGATCCAAGTGCTCACCATATTAAAAAAAAGATTTTTTTCAATTTGATATGCAATTCAGTCCAAAGGATCTGTGTGCAAGGAATTACATTCATATATAATGTAAATTGGAGCTTACTTGGCCCTAACTACATACCATATTGAACCAGTCAAGTAATTGGTTCTAGATGATACATAATTGGGGCCAATTGAGGCTTACCCAAGGAATTATGTCAACATAATTATAATTAGGGCCCTAATTACACACATTATTCAAATAATTAAGTGTTTGAGTGAATTTGATATGAAATCATGACCAATTGAATCCTCTGTAAGGAATTACATCCATCTAATAACAATTGGGATTCTAATTATGCACCAAATTCAATTGAAAGAATATTTTGTTCAATATTATATATGAAAATTAGTCTAAACAAGCCTTGTGTCATAAATTTCATCCTTCTACTCTCAAGAAATGGCTCTGTTGGTCTCAAATACATAACATACTGAATCAACCAAGTATTTAGTTTAGTTAAATATGAAATTATGGCCAACTAAGGCTCATGCAAGTAACCGAATACATCTAATGTCAATTACAACTTCAATAGCCCCGATTGTAAACTATATCTAGATAATCATGTATTTAGTTTTATCCTATACATAATTGGGGCTAGCTGATCCCCATGAAAGTAAAATTGTCCATATAATGTTCTAGTTGGGTTCCATTAGCCCTGATTGCACACCATATTTAACCAATTGAGTATTTAGGTTCAATATGATATGAAATTTCAGCCATTTAATCCCCAAGCAAGGAATTACATCCATCTAATGTCAGTTGGTGCTCTAATTACACCATGTTAAACAAATTGATATTTTTTTCCATACTATACACAATTGAGGACACCAAGTCCTATGTAATTAACTACTTTCACCTAGTATATCAATCAAGGCATTTTTCATCCCATGCAACAAATTGTGTCCATCTAATGTCTATTATGAATATTTTCCCCTAGTTTTACATATTATTTAACCAATAATGTATTTTAATTCAGTATAATCTATAATCAAGATTAATTAGTCCCCTTACAAGGAATTCCTTCAATATAATGTCAATTAGGGCTTTGATATCATAACATATTAAACTAGTTGAATATTTAGTTCAATCTAATACACAATCGGGGTTAACTGAGCCCTGAGAAAGGAATTATGTCCATATAATGTCAATTGGGTCTCTAATTACACACCATATTATAATAAACCAAGTATTTAGTTTTGTTTGATATGTAATTGGGGTTAACCAAGCTCTATGCAAGGAAATATGTCCATCTAATGTCAATTTAGGTTTTATTGGCCTGATTACACACCATATTGGGATTAAAGGAACAATAAATTGGTTCATAGGTTAATATATCTCTAATTATCATTCAATTCTATCAATTATTGACAAGAACATTGGTCCCAAATAACAATCTCAATCAGCTAATATTTAATCTTAAGACTACTAGGCCTAATGGTTCTTATTTGGGTTTTATGGTGTTGAGAATATGTAACATGATCACGTTATCAAATACCATGATCACATTAATAATACAGTCACTTACATGATCATAATATTTGAATTTGAATTCAATTCCCATGCCTTTTGGCTCAATAATGGCTTGGATTGTCAATGTATTGCCGAATTTTGAAAGGTATGAAAATAAACAACAAATTTCATCTTTGATTCCTAAATACACTAAGAATTTCAACGTAAATTTTCAAAAAAATTATACCTTCACAATGATCATGCTATCCTCTTTCCAAAAATATGATTTTTATAATTGTTGGACTAATTTAAGGTTTCAAACTCTATTGATTTATAACTATGCTTTTTTTATGCCACTACATGCCACAAACATACATGCCTATACATGTTCATGTAATTTGTCTTTAATTGATCCAAGTGAAAATAAAATTATATGGTGACTAAGTAGGCCTAATTCTACACACATTCAAAACAAAAAAATTGTTTTTTGAGGTAGTTAGGCATGTCAGATGAATGGCTATCCATTTCTTTGTTAATTTTTAGAATTTATTTAATTACAAAATTCATAAAAATAAAGTATATTAAATAATATTAAATGATTCTAAGAAAATGGTGCACATCACGGTTGTCTATCTACTATGTTTTCTAAAAAAAATAGGAGTTCAACTTCAAATTTTAGATGTTTGACCTAGTTATACGTAACCATTTTTTTAAAATAGTGTTTTGGAAACTAGAGTCAAAATGCTACATTTCATGTTCTTACACCATCTTCAAATTTATAGTGTATATATCTCAAATTATCTATAGAAATTTAGATTTATAAAATTTTAGGAAAATCATATCCATAGGTAGGCCACTTTTTGTCCCCCAACTTTGTGCACGTACCCTTAAAATTGAGTGTAACAGTTATTTTATTTTTTAATTAAGGTAAATGAGGTAGTGTTTGATAGGTGTTATGAACTAGACAGGGACACAAATGAAGGGACCAAATCCTATACAAACCACATATAATAATCATTAGTGTCAATAACATGCTAGTAGGGTAGAGATATACCATAAATGGCCAAAACCAACATAACATATCCAACGATATTTGACTCTATGTGGGACTAGACACAACTTTTACTTTTTCCTTTTGATAATATTTATGATTTTTTAAAACAATATTACACATGCCTTATATATTAGCCTCTATTAATATAAATTTAAACTCTAGCAAAACTTAGTTTAAAAAAAAACATAACTAGTAGTTGCCCCAAAGGTACAAGTTACATTGAAAGGGTTGTACTTTTTTATTTTTGGTAAAGTAGGGCTCTATAAAGCAAAACAATATAATTCAATAGTTGTACCTCACTTAAAACCCATGAATACCGAATTCATCTCACATTTTGTGTGTGAAGAGTGAAGCAATAATAATCTTATATTTTAGGTAATGGTAAAAAATGAGGTTATATGTTTCTTCATATGACTTGACAATAAATTATGCATGACAGGGATGTTTCATTTCATGAAAAATTTGAGAAATGATGAAGTAGTGAGATGGACCCTCCCTATATATATAATTTTAATTATTATATATTATATTATTATTTTTATTAATATGATTACTATTAATAATGTACTACATGTATATAATATAATATATATTAATACTAATATATACAATTAATACATATTATACTATAATACATAATTTTATATTATTAATATATTTTAATATTCTAAAATATTATATGTTATATATTATTATAATATCTAATAACATATATATATATATATATATATATATATATATATATATATATAATATAATGTAATGTAATATAATATATAATACATTATAAATATTAAAATATAATAATAATATGATATGTATTAATAGTATATATTAATATATACTATACTATATTATATATAGACAATATATTATTAATAAATTAATTATATATTAATATATCAATATTAATCATATATATATATGTATATATATATATGATTAATATTGATATATTAATATATAATTAATTTATTAATAATATATTGTCTATATATAATATAGTATAGTATATATTAATATATACTATTAATACATATCATATTATTATTATATTTTAATATTTATAATGTAATATATATTATATTACATTACATTATATATTAACATATGAATATATTATTATAATATATATTTTTAATATCGGTAAATGTTTTTATAGAATCTAATTAGAATTATAAATTAGAGAAGTGTTTTTGAGTCAGAGTTATAAATTGGGAAGGAAGAAGCTGTTACAGAAATCTGAACTTCAAATTAGAACTGGGATACAACTGGGGACCAGTCCCCAATAAATAAGTAGATAATAAAATGAAATGAAGACAACCAAAACTCCAAAAGATGAAAAATGTGAATCCAACACAAAGAGGACATGCTAAAAAACCACCATAGATGGCAAAGTACCAAAGATAGAAGAATCACACAATAAAAATTAGGACAATGAAGAAATCCTTCAATGAACAAAAACTAAAATTAAACCCAAATAAAAGCTATAATCCCAAACGTCAAGGATCATCCACAAGTAGAAAGGCTTCTCCTCAAAGATAAATTATCCAACATCTTTTGGAAACCATTATGAATAAGTTATTTCAATTCTAGTCTCAGTCTTTGTACCTCTGATTTGCATCCTCTACGTCTCACTAACATTTCTATATCAACCTTTTGTTTCTAACCATTAAAATGAAAAAAATTGAATAACCTTAAAAATAGGTCTTCCAAATGAGTCTTCACCAATATATCATATTATACTTACAAACTAGATTTAATTACGTAAATTCTCCAAAAGTATAGATTAAAAATGATAGATTTGTATTTGACATAATGTATTGATTTGTATACAATATATGGGATTATTTTCTAGTGGAGCGTTAGTGTTAGATCAACACTTAAAGAGATGTTGTTTAATAATTTATTATGATGTTTATTTTGAAGAGATGCTTGTTTAATTTGAACATTTTGATGTGTGTAGATTTATCTTTGAGTATGAGGAGCATGGTTACAAGAGTATTTAGGAGTTTGGATATAGGGAAAAAAAAAATTGTATTGCACCACAATATCTTGCATTTTATGTAGGTGGGAATAAATTTTTATTTAAACTACAGTTCAATTAACATCATGTTGAAATGCACATGTCACCTCCCATTATAGACTATCAAGCAACAAGGTCTCCAATCAAGATAAGAAAATGGATGTTTGTGGATTATATGTAACAACTATATGAGATGTGAAAATGCAAGAAACTTACATTTAAAAAAAGAACATGTTTATGACTCCAATGATTTGAGCCTCGAAGGGTTGGAAGCTATAGAAAAAAAACTCAAGATTTATAATTCTAAAGAAAATAAAGAGAAAAAGAGACAAGATATTCTAAAGCAAAGGGAATTTTCAAAAGTAAGTGATACATTATGTGTTTTCCATTATATTTTTTTGCTCATCAATAATTCACATCTTGTAATTACACATGAGTTATAAACCTTGACAGAAAAAAGAAAATGCATTAGTTAATAACAAGAATGTGAAGGGGAGAAGATGAGAGTTGAATGTGAGCATATTTGTCTCTCTTTGATTTTCAATCACTCTTGATATTGAATCAAATTACTACTATTTATATTTTTAATTCATGAAAGTAATCATATTTAATTTTTGTAATACCTAGATAATGATGGTTTAGCACAAAATAAGGAATGGAAGAAGAGAAGAAAATTTTGATGTTGCAAATCAATAATTTGGGTTGCAGGCATGATGATGTTTATATTATAGACATGGTTGAGAATGTTCTATGTTATAGATGTGTTTTAGGATATTAATGTTCATCTCCCAAGATTTGATACATAATGCCATATTATCAACATATGTCAACTTTTATGACATACTATTTTGAATATTGTAATATTATGTAATGTTGTGATCCTTGATGAGATAAAAATTATTTCATACACTCATTAGATCAACTATGTACTTTTGTTGGGGAATGGGGGCTGCTGTAATAGTTCCTCCCTATTTTGAACAATTATATCAAACACTACCATGTGGAATAAAGTTGTTATTCTCTTATGAATTGTTGTGTTGTGATTTGTTACATGTAATATTTATTCAATAAAATTTTGTTGGTAATCTAAGTTATATGTAAAACATAACGAATTACAAAAATAGTAGTAAAATTTTGCAACAAGTAGTTCTAAAGCAAATTAAATATGCAAAACTTTCTATGTTGTGCTAAAATTTAACTAAATGAGTTATCCTAGTGATAGTCCTATGTGGTGGAGGTAATATTCTCACCAACAACTATTCTAAATGTTGGTAAAAAGGTAAATTACTTTGCAATGTTTTTCTGTGGGATTAAGTTTCAAGAGAGCTTATTCAAGATCTTAATAAAAAAATACCTCAGCCAATTTCATGGAAAGCTCCACTTCTAGTTTAGAATGAGAGACACCCATTTTTAAAATGTCACCTCAACTAATATAAATCCAGCTTTAGAGTTGTAAATTTTTTTATTTCCATGTCTAGTTTTATTTCCCACCATTAAAATGAAAAAAACTAAATTATTTGTATGTGGTATTAAAATAAGGAAATGGTATTAAAATACCAAAACCAAATTATTTGTATGTGGTATTAAAAAAAGGAAATGATATAATAGACAAACCATTTTACTCATTGAATATTTTGTATTTATACAATTTTATCTCCTCTTATTATTTATCCATGCTTTTACTATAATACTATCATAAATTTAACTAAGCAAAATTTAATTTAATTTAATTTAAATATAAATATAAATATTCACAAGAAGCCAAGAATAGTAAGTGAAGGGAATTTATAATTCTAAAGAAAATAAAGAGACATGATATTCTAAGGTGAAGGGAATTTGCTAAAGTAACTGATACATTATGTGTTTTCCATTATATTTTTTTGCTCACCAATATTTCACATATTTTGCTTACACATGAGTTATGAACCTTGATAGAAAAAAGAAAATGTGTTAGTTACAAAAAAGAATGTGAAGGGGAGAATATGAGAGTTGAAGGTGGGTATTTTTTTTTCTCTTCAATTTTTAATCACTCTTGCTATTTAATCAAATTACTATGATTTTTATTTTTAATTTATGAAAGTAATTGTATTCAATTTTTGTAATACTGAGATAATGATGGTTTAGCACAAAATAAGGAATGAAAGAAGAGAAGAAATGTTTAATGTTGCAAACTGCTAATTTTTGTTGCAGGCATGATGATTTTCGTGTTATATACATGGTTGAGAATGTTCTATATTATAGATATGCTTGAGGATATTATTGTTCATGTCCCAAGGTTTGATACATAATGACATATTATCAACATATGTCAACTTTTATGACATACTATTTTGAACAATGTAATGTTATTGTGTAATGTTACGATCCTCAATGAGATAAAAATTGTTTCATACATTCATTAGAGCAACTATGTAATTTTGTTGGGGAAAGGGGGTTGTTGTGATAGTTCCTCTCTATTTTGAATAATTATATCAAACACTACCATGTGGAATAAAGTTGTTATTCTCTTATGCATTGTTGTGTTGTGATTTTTTACATGTAATATTTATTCAATAAATTTTTTTGGTAATGTAAGTTATATGCAAAACATAATGAACTAAAAAAATTGTAGTAAAATTTTGAAACAAGCAGTCCTAAAGCAAATTAAATATGAAGACAAAATTTTCTATGTTGTTCTAAAATTTAACTAAATGAGTTATCCTAGTGACATTCCTATGTGGTGGAGGCAAGATGCTCACCAAAAACTAGTCTAAATGTTGGTACAAATGTAAATTACTTTGCAATGTTTTTGTATGGAGATTAAGTTTCAAGAGAGCTTATTCAAGATCTTAATAAATAAAATACCTCAGCCAATTTCATGGAAAGCTCCACTTCTAGTTTAGAATGAGAGACACCCATTTTTAAAATGTCACCTCAACTAATGTAAATCCATCTTTGGAGTTGTAATTTTTTTGATTTTCAAGTCCATTTTTAGGTAGTAAAGATGTATCTATAAGATGAAATTTCTCACCATCTAATAAATATAAAGACTTAGAGAAAATAATTAAATAGATTTAACAAATCATGGTTTTTAGATGTTAAAAACATTATTTGTTTGAATATTTGAGTCAAGAATACTTTAAAATAACAACCAAGTGATGAAAGTAGTTGTGAATCTTTATACATTTTTATATTGCCATCAATTTTTATGTTCTTCCACATGTCTAGCATTGAGTTTTACATTGATTCAATATTTCAAAATGAAACATGCCAAGCATCTCATATGAATAGTCCAAAAACTTGCATTTGAGCTACGAAATGAGTGGAGGTCACTTGAACTGGTTAGAGTCATACAATCCTCATAATTTACCATATGTTATTCCTCCATTAACTAGAAATGTATATGAATAGTATAATTTGGTTGAGCACCCTGACACATGTTCTCATTACACCATTCAACCATAGTTTTTGCATTTGTCAAATGAACACCCTCTTCAAATTTCAACTCCTCCCTTACAATATCTCTTTTTACATATGCTCCTGCACCGTCATGCTCCCCTTTTCCATGGTCAGCCTCAATGAAACTCAAAATGTGTTCTACACCAATGGTAATGTAAATCTTGCTTAACCAATAAAATATCCATGCATTTTTTAATTATGATATGCAATTGTCTGACCGGTAATGTTGATTTAATGTAATGTTCCTCTTACTCAACTATTCATAGAACTTCTAAAAACAACCTTGCACATACTATGAAAAAAGTGATCTATCATCATTGATATATAAGTGGTACTCCATTGATATTTTATGTTGTTTCTCTATACTATCAGTTCCATGCATGAATGTTATATGCATGAATATGGTAACTTGTGATGAGTTGTAATATTGTGATTAAAATTCCATTTGGGGTTTGAATGTGTAGTTCTTAGCAAAATCAACTACTGAAATAATGGAACCAAGTGGTAATGTATCCTTGAATATCTTGAAATGTTCATCAAACCATCTATCCCTGTGTGTGTTCCTTGCATACTCATAAATAATCTTCTCCCTAAATTTGACCAAAATTTTGGAAACATGTATCTTTTTTGTAAAAAGCTCACACCTTTTAGATTTTTTGTCATATTTCACTTGATATGTCACTAATTTATATTTGTTTAAACTAACTAATTCCTATCCAATTTCACTGATAATCTCCTCATGGATATATTTTTTTAAATTTGGCAATCCACGACAAATACTTTAATTTCCATTTAAACATGATTTATTGTAAAATAATTGCCCATCCAATATTTTGCAGAAGATAGTTGAAATAAATTCCTTAGCTGATTTTGGTGGCAATTCAATGCCATCCTCCTACAAAATGATAGTATGCAAAGTACAATGAATATGGAAAAAAAACACCATAGTGCATGAACAATTCAAAATTTTGCCTACAACAATAATTGGTGCATGTGTGATTTATTTTAAAATAAAAAGGTTTTGCCATCTCAAAATATCTTTGACAAATACATATTTTTGGATGTTTTTCTAAAAATTTAGAGTACAATTGTGTTTGATTCATATCTAATAAATATTTTGGATGCGGTTTATGGTTACGAGAACCAACTCTTCTTTTCAAAACATCTCTTGCATTGGTCAAAAATCTTGTATTGTCTTTCTAAAATTGAGTAACTCTTTTAGAATATCGGTTATAGCTTGTCCTTTCATGGAAGTCTACCATAGAATGCCCAAAACTCATTGGTATTAGGTTCATTAAGTCTTTCACATCTTGAAATTTCTTTCATTAATGTTTTTATTTTTATATCAAGTGTTTAGATTGTTTTTCAAATCAATCATTTTTGCCTTATTTTAGCACTTACTATAGAAGTTTTCATTATACATCAAGGAACATTACAATATTTGTTGCATGATCTTGGGCCTATAGTATGATATGCATCATGTAGATTTTCCACAATTTCATCATTTTCACCATCCATGTTAGATGTTATTAGTCCTAATGTGTACATTATAGGTCTAATCTTAATCAATTTTATCAATGAAATAAACAATTGGAATATTTGACTATCATACTCCAAATTATGAAAAAAGGGATCCCAACTTTGTTGAACCAGTCTTCTTGAATGGCAATCATACATTTTGTTAAGCATTAGTTTTAAAATATTTTCATAGACTTCAATTAATTAATTGTATTTTATACACATAATTTTTGGAGGTGTTAGTAATGGTGGAATTTTTTGATAGGGTGTTTCAAATCCATTAATACTTTCATTGTCTAGAGGTGGGATGACAGTTTATTCATTATTAATTTCTTCATCATATGTTTCCATGAAATTTTATTGATGGTTAATTTCATCATTATTTATTTCCATAAAATTTTCTTCATTCATTTGGGGTGAATCAACATACATAGACTCATCATCAACAAAATCAAAAACTTGGAACTTTAAATGTGAACTTCCAACATTAACTAGTTCTTTATTTTCAATTTCATTATTATTCATTTCATTATGGTCAATTTCATTATTATTAATTTCATTATGGTCAATTTCAACATTATTCAATTGATTATATTCAATTTCATCATTATTAAATTTATTATCTCCAATTGGCTCATTAGCTATGGCATTAGGTTCATCAGGATTAAGGTTTGTACCTTGTCTACCATGAATTTTTTGCAGTTGTAGCTTGTGTTTCTCTCTAAAATATTTTGATTCCTCTAGTGTTTTTTAATTCAAAAACTTCCTCCTCTTATAACATGATCTAGAACCCATTAAAGGTACAATTGACAACTTTTCAATGTTGTGGTCAAGTACATACGTACGTAGATCTCACAAAAAATACATATAAAATGTTTGTGGGGACAGAAGTCTCAATTTAGCTTTAAAATAGTCATTGATAAGTGTGTTTAATCTAAAATAATAATAACATGATCACATTATGTGTTGTATAAGGTTTTGTCCCATCCAACCCATTGAGAAGCTTATATCGACAATAACATGATCGTATTATGTAATAACATGATCATGTTATTGTCAATATAAGCTTTGGCATTGGTAATGAGAATTGAGTGTTGCCTATGTTAAGAATAATGTGATTGTGTTATTAAATAACATGATCTCATTATACTTAGCATAGATAAAGGATTATAGATTAAGAATTAAGGCATTACTACATAGGGTTTATGGATTAGGGATTACAAATTATGTTTTAGGGTTTAGGGATTAGGGATTAGGGCATGCAGGGTTTGGGTTTAAGGGTGTATATAAGTCTAATTGTTATATGCCATGTGCAAACCTAATTTTTACTACAAAGGATGTTAATTGGGACTAAATCAATTGATAAATAGGGAAATTTGTTGGTTTACAATTTAGGGTATAGTGTTTTAGGTTTAGTATACATAGGGTCAATTGCAAAGATATAATTCTTAGTCTAAATGATGTTAATTTGGGATAAAATAATTGGTTCAAGGTTTAAAGAGTTTATATTTGTGGTTTAGAGTTTATGGATTATAAATTTTAAGCATTAGGGCTTGGGGTATAGGTTTTAGGGTATATAAGGTATAATTGTGATGGTGATTGGGGCAAAGTGGAGCTGATCAACCCCTAAATCACATTTTATAGTCACGCAATTATTTTGAAGGGGTTCAAAATAGCCCCAATATAATTCATATGCATAGCTAGGTTGAATGTGATTTTGGGATCAATTATCCACCACATCATCATAGATTAAGCCTATGAAGTCAATTGTGGTAATGGGTTGTGTAATTTTAACCAAGTTCATCCCTGTGAACCTGATTCTTACTATATATATATATATATATATATGTATGTATGTATGTATGTATATGTATATATATATTTATATATATATATATATATGTATATATATATATATGTATATATATATATATGTATATATATATATATATGTATGTATATATATATATATGTATATATATATATATAGAGAGAGAGAGAGAGAGGATGTTAAATGGGGCTAAATTTATTGGTTTAGGTTTTAGGGTATATAATTTAAAGGGTTTAAGGATTAGGGATTATGGATTAGGGTTTAATGTAAATGATATAGGTTTTAGGGTTAAATTTAAATTATACAGGGTAACCTAGGGTTAAGATATCAAATATAAAATCCAATCACTAAGTTAATTGAAGAACATTTGAGCTACTTGTGACACCTATTTATTACTTGATTACTTTCATGTTTGCATTTCAAATAAAAGTAGGGTCAATTATGCCATGTACATGTTACATACATGTTATACAATTAATTGATACATAAATTTGGTTTAGGGGCTTAGTTTTTGCTAAATCACATAAAGAATTACATAAATTGACTAATTCGATCAATTCATGATAAAAGATTGATCTTTTGATTTTTTGCCAAATCATATAATGCTATTGAAGGGGTTCAAATTGGCCTAAAATGCCTACTTGATTAAAATAATCAACTACATCCTCTTTTGTGGTCAATAAGTTTAAAGGGGCTCAAAATAGCCCCAATTTACTTAACAAATGCACAGCTAGATTGGTACTCCAAAGGCTTTAGCCATAGGTTTAAAAAGTGTTTTTTATGACATCTCATGATAAAATCAATTATATCATACAAGGAATTTATGTTTGTGGCATGTAGTGGGCATTGGGGCATAGGAATTACATTTTATGTTTTAGGGATTAGTGCATAAGGCATAGGGCTTAAGGTTGAAGGACCTATATATTAATGTATAATTTCTAGATATTCCATGTGTTTAAACCTGATTCTTACTAAGTTACAATAACTATGGTGATTGGGGAAAATTTGAGCTCCTTGAACATATATTTGTGAGTATTAAAGATTGTGAATTTGGGATCAATTATCCCCCACATCATCATAGATTGAGCCTATGAAGTCAATTATGGTAATGATTGACGCAATTTTAACCAATCTCATCCCTATGAACCTAATTATTACTATATATAAAGGATGATAATTAGGGCTAAATTCATCCCAGGGGCCTACTGAGCTTCAATGTAAGGATTTTCATCCATATGATATCAATTGGGGATCCAAGTGCTCACCATATTAAAGAAATAAGTATTTTTTTAATTTTATATGCAATTTGGTCTAAAGGAGCCATGTGCAAGGAATTACATTCATATATAATAGAAATTAGTGCTTACTTGGCCTTGATTGCATTCCATATTGAACCAATCAAATATTCAATTTTAGATGATACATAATTCAGGCCAATCAAGGTTTGCCCAAGGAATTATTTCAACATAATTTTAAAGAGGGCCTTAATTTCACACCTTAATCAAATAATTGAGTGTTTGATTGAATTTGATATGAAATCATGACCAATTGAACCCTTTGTAAGCAATTACATCCATCTAATAACAATTGGGATTTTGATTGTGCACCAAATTCAATTAAAAAAATATTTGGCTCAATATGATCTATGAAATTTAGTCCAAACAAGCCTTGTGTAAGAAATTTCATCCTTCTATTGTCAATAAGGGGTTCTATTGGTGCCAAATGCATAACATATTGAATCAACCAAGTATTTAGTTCAATTGAATATGCAATTATGGCCAAGCAAGGCCCATGCAAGTAACTGAATACATCTAATGTCAATTATAACCTTGTTAGCCCCAATTATAAAATATATCTAGCTAATCATGTATTTGCTTTTATATTATACAAAATTGGGTCCAACTGAGCCCCATGAAAGTAATTTTTTCCATATAATGTTCTAGTTGGTTTCATTAGCCCCAATTGCAAACCATTTTGAACCAGTTGAGTATTTAGGTTCAATATGATATGCAATTGGGGCCACTCAATCCCCAAGCAAGGAATTATATCCATCTAATGTCATTTGGGGCTCTGATTATACCATGTTAAATCAATTGATATTTTTTTCAATATTATACACAATTGAGGACAACTAAGTCCTCTATAATTAATTTCTTCTACCTAGAATATCAATTAAGGCATTTTTCACCCCATGCAATGAACTGTGTCTATCTAATGTCCATTATGAATATTTTCCCCTAATTTCACATCATATTTAACCAATCAAGTATTTTATTCAGTATAATTTATAACTAAGATTAATGAGTCCCTTTGTAAGGAATTCCTTCAATATAATGTCAATTAGGGCTTTTATAGCACACCATATTGAACTAATTAAATATTTAGTTCAATATAATAGACAATCAGGGTTAAATAAGCCCTTAGAAAGGAATTATGTCCATATAATGTCAATTGGGTCTCTAATTGCACACCATATTATAAAAAACCAAGTATTTAGTTTAGTTTGATATGTAATTGGGGCCAACCAAGCTCCATCCAGGGAAATATGTCCATATAGTGTCAATTTGGAATCTATTGGCCTGATTTCACATGATATTAAGATCAAAATAACAATAAATTTATTTATAAGTTAATACATCTCCAATTATCATTCAAATCTATCCATTCTTGACAAGAACATTGGTCCCAAACAACAATCTTAATCAATCAATATTTGATCTTAAGACTATAAGGCCTAATGGCTCTTATTCAAGTTTTAGGGTGTTGAGAATATGTAACATGATTGCATTATTAACATGATTGCATTATTAAATATTGCAATCGCATTAATAACATAGTTAATAACATGATCACAGTATTTGAATTTGAATTCAAATCCTACAACTTTTGGCTCAAGAATGGTTTGGATTCCTAAGCCAAAGGATTGGACTGTCAACGTACAACCAAGTTTTGAAAGTTATGAAAATAAATAACAAATTTTGAATTTGATTTCCAAATACACTAAGAATTTCAACATGAAAATTTAAAAACTCGATACCATCACAATAAGCATGCTCTCCTCTTTCCAAAAATATGATTTTTATAATTTTTAGACTAATTTAAGGTTTCAAATTATGTTGATTTCTAAATATGCCTTTTTTAGGCCACTACATGACAAAAACATACATGCCTATACATGTTCATATAATTTGTCTTTCATTGATCCAAGTGAAAAAAAATTTATATGGTGACCAAGTAGGTCTAATTCTATACACATTAAAAAAATGGTTTTCATTTTTTTGAATTAGTTAAGCATGTCACATAGATGGTTATCCATTTCTTTGTTAGTTTTTAGGATCTATTTACTTTATAAATTTATATAAAAAGTATTTATTGAAAAAATATAAAAAAATATAGGTGACATACTAGAATATCTTATATAAATATTCCCCAAAGGGTTTTAAATAATATTAAATGCTACTCAAAAAAATGGTGCACGTCACGACCATCTATCTACATTTTCTAAAAAAAATAGGAGTTACTCTTCAGATTTTAGATGTTTGACCTAGTTATATGAAACCATTTTTTTTTAAATAGTGTTTTGAAAACTAGACTCGAAATACTACATTTCATGTTCTTACACGATCTTCAAATTTATAGTGTATATATCTCAAATTATCTATAGAAGTTTGGATTTATGAAATTTCAAAAAAATTATGTCCATGGGTAGGCCACTTTTGTCCCCAACTTTGTGCATTTACCCTTAAAAGTGAGTGTAACAATTATTTTATTTTTTTATTAAGGTAAATGAGGTAGTGTTTGAAAAGTGCTATGAACTAGAATGGGACACAAATGAAGGGTCCAAATCCTATACAAACCACATATAATAATCATTAATGTTAATAACATGCTAATAGGGTAGAAATATACAATAAACGACCACAACCGACGTAACATGTCCAATGATATTTGACTCTAAGTGGGACTAGACACATCGTTTACTTTTTCATTTTGATAATATTTATGATTTTTTAAAACAATATTACATATGCATGATATATTAGCCTCTATTAATATCAATATAAAATTTAGAAAAACTTATTTTTTCTAAAAAACATAACTAGCAATTGCCCCAAAGGTGCAAGTTACACTGAAAGGGTTGTACTTTTTTGTTTTTGGTAAAGTAGGGTTCTTAAAAGTGAAAAAATATAATTTAGTAGTTGTACCTCACTTGAAATCCATGACTACCAACTTCATCTCACATTTTGTGTGTGAAGAGTGAAGAAAGAATAATCTTATATTTTAGGTAATGGTAAAAAATGAGGTTGTATGTTTCTTCATATGACTTGACAATGAATTATGCAAGAAAGAGATGTTTTGTTTCATGACAAACTTGAGAAATGACGAAGCAGTGAGATGGACTCTCTCTCTCTATATAATTTTAATTATTATATATTATTATTTTTTTATTAATATGATTACTATTAATAATGTAAATGTATATAATACAATAAATGTTAATATTATTATATATAATTAATACATATTATACTATAATACATAATTTTATATTATTAATATATTTTAATATTCTAAAATATTATATGTTATATATTATTATAAGATAATAATATATCATATATATATGTATGATTAACATTAATATATTAATATATAATTAATTTATTAACTATATATTATGTATATATAATATAATATAGTATAGTATATATTAATATATTATATTAATACACATCATATTAAAAAATTTATATTATTAATATATTTTAATGTTTTATATTTGTTTTTGGATCATTATGGGATTAGTATTGACCCACCATCCTGTAAAGTAAAAAGTTTTACAATGCCTGGCATAAAGTCAACCAAAATAATAAAACAACAGACATCCACAAAAAACTGAGACTAAGAGAAACATTGAAGGGCCATGTAGGAACCCAGTATAACAAGAGAAAGCCACAAATACAAAAGACTAGACATATCTAGAGACACAAAAATTAGCAAGGACACCAAACCAATAGCTTAAATAGTAGCACCTATGATGCCATCCTCATTCGAATCTAATAGCAACACCAAATCATATTCACCCCCTACGTGTTCCTCCTTCCCAACCACAGTTGCTACCTTCACCTCATCTAGTCGCTCAAAACCCCCAGATGAAGAATGCATAAAGGGCATTGCCACCTCCTTTGGTCTCAGTTTGCAACCTCCACCAATGTCAAATTATACCATGATGGTGCTTCTAGCATTCCAGATAGCACCCATTTAACCACCTTCCACATTGCCTCCACCCTCTTCTACTCATGTCGATGGCTATGTAACTACACCAAATCTGGGATGGGATTCATCATTTGTGACACCATTGGTAAGGAGATAAATTTATTGATCTTCATGTTAGGCAGAATGACCTTGTGGTGATCCTCTATGCAATTTAAGATAATCATGAATCTAGTTTCCAAAGCTTGAAATGTAGAAGTAAGGATGACTCGTAGGCCATCTTGCCTTGAGAATAAAATGAATGAGAGAGGGTTCAAGTCATGAAAATAAAATTTCTTGATTAAGCTGACTTGACATTCCAAATGAACATAGAATGTTACGACCTTCACCACCACCACCGCATCAGAAATTAGGAACATGAGATTAGAGGCAAAGATAGTCACCACTTCTGAGTTCACCCTGCACTTGATCCCCTTAACCAAGAAATCTTTCCCCAAAACATCCACTATAGCATCATGTACTTCCTTTAATGGTAAACAAAAAATATGTCAAATACAGGCCCATGATATTAGTCTATAAAAGGTCATCTCCCTCACCTCACTAAACCTAAAGATATACATAGTGTTAAGTGCAATGTCACTCTGGCTCTCCATTGATTTCACCCCCAAACACAACATAGAATTCTCATAGGCCACTTGTGCATATGCAACGTGAAACATGATAGCTGAAGAATAAATGAGCACAAGGGAAGCCTCTAGGCTCCTTCATGCCAAGGAGAACCATCAATCACCCCAATTAAAATGCCAACCAAAATAAATGTGAATCCTCCTCCCCTATCACTTCACACACATTCTTGACAAATAATGATTAAATGGAGTGAGTGGGGGCATGCCCGAAGTGTTAGCAACCACAATGCTCCGTTAAAGGCTCTAATAGCTACATTAGCCATTTTGTAATTTCTTTGTGTGGACAAAGCAATACAAAAGGATAGCCAAACAAAATTCAACCAAGATCAATCAATGAAACTGAAGGGAAATCCTCCCAAGTATCCCTAATATTATACACCCTATAAACCTTTTATTGATCAATGACATAGTTTTTTAGGAAGTACGTAGCCGTATTCGCCTCCCAAAAGTAATGCTACCACTTTACAGTAGAGAAAGCTTCCAAAATTTTCCATGTTTTCTTCAAGATATTCTTTAGGTGACACAATTTAGCCTCTATTTTTTCCAAAGCTACAAGTATAACTTGCAAATCACCTTCCAATTCGGAATCCCACATTGGATAGCCAATTCAATATTGCTCGCCAAATCTTGAGCTTCTACTTCATTATTAGACCCATCCTAGATTTTCTTAGATAAAGCTCTAATCATTGATCCACAATAGTCATGAATAATGTAGTCCACCCCAGAAGCCCCTAGATTACCACATGCTACACCATCAAAATTCAGTATAAACCACCCTGGAGGAGGGGGCATCCATTCTTGCTTTCTACTTCTGACCTCATTATCGATGATGATTGACCCATTAACAAGGGAATGCATTATATATTATGTTACATTACATTATATATTAACATATGAATATATTATAATATACAGTATATATTGTTATTATATATAATATTATATTATTATAATATTATATTATTATAATATATATTTTTAATATTAGTAATTGCTTTTAAAATAATTTAATTAGAATTATAAATCAGAGAAGCATTTTTGAGTCAGAGCTATAAATCAAGAAGGAAGAAGCTTTTATAGAAATCGAAGCTTCAAATTGAAATTGGGGCACAACTCAAGCCCAGTCCCCAATAAACAAGTAGATAATAAAATGACACAAAGACAACCAAAACTCTAAAAGATGAAAAAGGGAAACCAACACAAAGAGGACATGCTACAAAACCACCGTAGATGGCAAAGTACCAAAGATAGAAGAATCACACAACAAAAATTAGAACAATGAATAAATTCTTCAATGAACAAAAATTCAAATTAAACAAAAGTAAAACCTACAATCCTAAATGTCAAGGACCATGCACAAGTAGAAATGCTTATCCTCAAAGAGAAATCATCCAACATCTTCTGGAAACCATTCTGAATAAGTTCTTCTGCTTCTATTCTCAGTCTTTCTACCTTCAATTTGTGTCTTCTACATCTTGCTTATATTCCTACATCTACCTTTTGTTTCCCACCATTAAAATGAAAAAAAAAACAAAATAACCTTAAATATAGGTCCAAACAAATCTCCACCAATATATCATATTATAATAATAAATATAATTATTATTTATATTATTATATAATATAATAGTATCAAATACTAATTTTTAATCCAATAATAATAATAATAATAATAATAATAATAATAATAATAATAATAATAATAATAATAATAATTAATACCCCTGTGTAAGAGTAAAAAAGACCAAAACCAAATTATTTGTATGTGATATTAAAAAAGGGAAACATTATAATAGATAAGCAATTTTAGTTGTTGAATATTTTGTATTTGTAGAACTTTATGTCCTCTTATTATTTATCCATGCTTTTACTTTAACACTGTCATAAATTTAACTAAATGAAATTTAATTTAATTTAATTTAAATATAAATATTCACAAGAGACCATGAATAGTTTGGACCAAAAAAGATATTACTTAAAATCGGTATAAGAAAATACCATAAATATCAAAAAGTATATCACTTAAAAGGAGTATAATAAGAGAATACAAAAAATATCTTTAAAAGATATTAAAAAAAACTAAAGTTCAAAAATAAAATGATAAATTTAAAAAAAGAGAGAAAGGATGAAATTTTAAAACCAATAAACTATGCATTGTCTTACAAATCTGTACCAATTTATCTGTGAAAAAATAATAAATAAACAATATGGATTCATTCCAAACTCTTTGGAATAAATCTGTACCATTCCATACCCTAGTGTTTTTTAGTTGTGAGGGATTTTAGGGTTTTGTAATCCAATAAAATATCATCCATGCAAATGTAATGTAAATGTCAATGTCAATCCAATAAAGATTTTATGGTGATTTAAATATTTTTTCTCTCACCAACATCGTACAGGAAAACTACTATTTTTTTACATGACTAAAAGAGGGAATATGACCAGTCGAAAACTAGAGAAAATATCATGCTCCCACTGCCATTCTGCGTCAGGTTTTAACCTCACTACAGTCAAATGTGGTACTGTACATCTTAATTATTCCCTTGACTTTATTGTGTTCCTACCAATTCTCCTAAGCCAGATTGACAACCACATTATTTTATTTTATTTGATGTTATTAAATTAATATTAATTAGGTTTAATATTAATTTCATTTATAGTTGCATTTCGATCAACAAAAATAAATAAACTATATATGTTACCAAAAATATATTAAATATAATATTATTTTTAACTTTGAGGTTAATTTAATATAGGATTTGAGTACTGCAAGTAATCTAAAAGTATAATTAAGAGACAAATAAAATTAGAAGATGGACAATTAGTAGAAGTTTGAGTATTGAGGAGATTGCATAGATAATGTCAGAATAGTGAAGGGCTACCAAGGGAGGCCCCATAAAATTTGAAGAGGGTTACAGGGGTCCCCTAAACCATGATTTATTAACTTAACATCCTTAAGATAGCTACAAACAATGTGTTACACTATTCTTGTTTTGTTGACAAATAATAATATGTTATACATAAAAATTCCCAAGATAATATGTAATAAGCATGCTAAAGAAGTTGATAGTTTGAGCAAACATGTTTAAAAACTACAAAAAATATAGATTGCCCAAAGACTAGAGCAATAATAATTCCATATGATCAAGCATTATCTAGAATGTTTCAGATGTCTTATAAGGTTATATAGCTTGTTGGTTATTGCCTTCTTGCAAACCTAAAATTTCAAGCTTTTTGTTATTTTGCTCCATATTTAGTTTATGGAAGCTCCAAAGAGGATGTTGGCCATTTAAGTTCATTTATCTCTGTTTATACTAATCTAGTTCAAGTTATGCCCTTGTGTTTTTAGTTGTTCAAAGAGGGACATTTTGGCAATGGATTTTAGTCCAATCAATACTTTTCAATGGTAATTTAGCACTATAAATATTTGATATCTTAGTTTTTAATATGAATGAAATTATTTTTACCTTATCACAATAAAAACATTGCAAATAACTAAAACACACACAAACTTAATTTCACTAGAAGGCATGCCAAAATAAGGCAGATTGGATTGCATAAGGTCCTGCAACAACAAAAGGATTGTTCATCATTTCATTTTCAGCCCACTGCATACTACTGAGGGGTGTATAATAATATAGATAAATAAATAACCTAAAGAAAAAGGGAGTGTTGAGGTTGCATTAGCATTGGCTTTGACACTAGGCAACAACATTCCTCCATAGTGGTACACATACATACTACCCTACATTCCAAACAATCACTAATCTATTCTAACATTTTTTTGACCCAAAGTTATATGCTGCTCTTTCAACCTTAAATTTAAACATGATAATATCTTAGCAATAAAGTAAAGTTTAAATCTTTTCTCCATAAATATTCTTTTACCCTAAACCCTAACATAGCGGTATAGTTAAATTGATAGCTAAATTGATACCAGAATTTTGAGATTAATATCTCCAATCTTATTTCAGATTAATGTGTTTAGGATAGTTGTGCTAAGATTTTGAATTAAATTTTAATTTTCTATCTATCTTAGCACTAAATAAATTTAAGTGCATGGAGATTACCCTATAAATACAAATCTTCTCGATAGCATATCTTGAAACATTTTTCAATCTACATTATTACAACTAAAATCCCAATGATTAATAAGATAGTAAATTACTCAAATAATCCCACCAAGAAATATTTTTTATTTAAACATTGATTGGTTTGTGAATAAGGAATGATGCTCCAATAATTAATAATTTAGAATGATTTAAGGCATGCCATATTAAAACTTCCCCAAAACAAGGAGGGCCATGCTAACTTAATAATGGCAAAGTGATAGTGCATACCATCTCTGCAAAAATTCATAAACAAGTCCCATAGGCCATTTATAATTGAGCAGGGGTAGCGGTAGTGGCAAGGGCAGGGGTTGTGTCTACACTTACAATGGTGCTTAGAAACTGCTGACTAAATTTGACCCTAAATCAAACTTGGTCAAACCCCCTTCCATATTCAAACTTATCATGAAGTCTTATAGGTTTGAACATGGTCAACATGGTCCTAAGAGAGGTCTAGTCACATTTTGAAGGTCTCATAATATGTTCTGACTTTGTTACATTTGTCTAAATTTCATTTTAGGCCACCTTTTAGGCCATTTTTATGAAATGTATAGTTCTAACAAAAATAAAAGTGTTTCAATAAGTTATGTAATGTATGACATGTCATAGAATGTAAAAAGACAATTTTAAACTAAAAAATTTGCAAGTTTAACATACAAACAAGAAGATCATCTACAAAAATTAGTTTAAGATACTTGTATGGATTGATGTAACTAGTTTTGCACATGTGAGGGCTTAATGGAAGTGTCTTCAGATTCCTAGAAGTTAGTTTTAGGTTCAAGAAGCTTCAATAGGTTCAAAAATGGCCAAAAGGGTCTCTCTCTCTTATTGTTCCCTTGGATAGATCAAAAATGGTCAACAGTTTACACTCGGTACGAACAGGAGAAGAAGAGTTGGACTAAGTGCATTTGGTGGATGATATTAGTCCTTGTGAGCTTCCAATCCATGGTGATATTTATAAGATTTGTGGTTTGTACTATATGAATAAACACTAAGATAGTTAGTGACTCCAAACTTCCTATGCATCCCTAATGGCTTCAATTTTCTCATATGTTGGCCTTGGTTTGTGTGAACCAAGTGTTGTACATGGACTTGAAAAACATTTTATTCCTTTCCATGATGGATTCAACTCATTTTGCACATGTGAATATGAAGATATAGTTAGGATCATCCTTGAGTTTAAAGTAAACACCATTGAGGTCTGTAAAGCAGTGTTTTGGTAGTTGTAGGTGAAGGTGTGGAATGGATGTTTTAAAAATAACTTGAAATGAATACCCTCATGGTGTAATGTGATTTATAACATTAGTTTATCATACAATAAAACATGGTTTGAGGTCATCATCGATCTATATCCTCATTTTTTGTTGTAGGCAGAATGCATATTGATAATATATGCCACAGAGGATTGGAGGTGTCAATGATCTTTGGGAGAGCCAAGTTGTATGCTCTATAAGAGGTATCCACATATGAATATATTATAATATACATTATATATTATTATATATAATATTATATTATTATAATATATATTTTTAATATTGGTAAACGCTTTATCTAATCATAATTATAAATTGGAGAAGCATTTTTGAGTTAGAGCTATTAATCAGGAAGGAAGAAGCTTTTACAAAAATCAAAGCTTCAAATTGGAACTAGGGCACAACTAGGGACAAATCCCCAATAAACAAGCAGATAATAAAATGACATAAAGACAACCAAAACTCCAAAATATGAAAAAAGGGAATCCAACACAAAGAGGACATGATACAAAACCACCATAGATGGAGAAGTACCAAATCTAGAAGCATCGTACAAAAAAAATTAGGAAATGAAGAAATCCGTCAATGAACAAAAACTAAAATTAAACCCAAATAAAACCTAGAATCCTAAACATCAAGGATCATCCATAAGTAGAAAGGCTTCTCCTCAAAGAGAAATCATCCAACATCTTCTGCCAACCATTCCAAAAAAGTTCTTCTGCTTCTACTCTCAGTATTTCTACCTCTAGTTTGCATCCTCTATGTCTTGTTGACATTCCTACATTTGTGTTTTGTTTCCCATAATTAAAATGAAAAAAGTTGAATAACCTTAAAGACAAATCCTCCAAACGAGTCTTTGTCAGTATATATTATTATAATAATAAATATAATTATTACTTATATTATTATATAATATAATATTATCAAATCTTAATTTTTAACCCCAAAATAATAATAATAATAGTAATAATAATAATAATAATAATAATCCTGTGTAAGATTAAAAAAAATACGAAAACCAAATTATTTGCATGTGGTATTAAAAAAGGGAAACGTTATAATAGACAAGCCCTTTTACTTGTTGAATATTTTATATTTGTATAGCTTTATCTCCTCTTATTATTTATCCATGCTTTTATTATAATATTGTCATAAATTTAACTAAACAAAATTTATTTTAATTTAAATATAAATATTCACAAGAGGCCAAGAATACTTTGGACTAAAGAATATATTACTTAAAATGGGTATCATAAAATAATACCAAAAATATCAAAGAATATATTACTTAAAATGGGTATAATAAGATAATACAAAAAATATCTTTAAAATATATAAAAAATAACTAAAATTAAAAAGAAATGACAAAATTTTAAAAAAGGGGAAAAGGACGATATTTTCAAACCAATAAAATATGCATTATCTTACAAATATGTACCAAATTATTTATGAAAGAAAAATAAATAAACAATATGGATTCATTTCAAACTGTTTGGAATAAATCACTACCATTCCATACCCTAGCATTTTTTAGTTGAGAGTACTAGGGACCCTTGAGAATGGTAAGGCAAGGTTGAGAGATTTTAAGATTTTGCAATCCAATAAAATAGCATCCATGAAAATGTAATGTCAATGGCCATGTCCACTCACTATTATGGCCTTTCCTTTTCTTTTCTGGGTGATTGAACTTCAACGTCAGCCTACTAATGTTTTACAACCACTGAAGGTTTTTCCTCTCATCAACATTGTACCCTATTTACATGAATATAAGAGGGAATACGACTAGTCAAAAACACAAAAAAATTAGGGAATCACCTTTTTTAGTTGAGGCCATATTAATCATTCTAATTTTTATATTAATGTTACTTCCCTCTCTTGGCAACTATATATATATTTTTTAAATATAAGATATTTAATATTTCAATATGATATTTAATTCATGTAAATAAATTTTATTAAATATCAATGAGATCGTATAATTTTTTTTTTAAAAAAAAGGGGTAAAAACTTTATTAAACATAAAAAATTATATTACAAAAGCGTCCAAACAGCCCACAAGACAAGCAAACCAAAAACAACAGCCTCAAAACTCAACTCCACCAATATCCCTAGCAAGAATGGGTTCCAGTTCCAGACATAAATCACCAGGCAGCTACTCCCATTCATCCACCTTAAGGTCTTCTCCCTCTTTCAATGCCCATTTTTCCAAACAATCAGATGCCGTATTCCACTCCTGTGGAATGTGGGCATAGGATATCGACTCCATGCAAGAACTCACCTATAAAATTTGCTGCACTATCATGGCCAACTGCCAGCTCACATCAAATTTTTTTTTTCTAGGATCAAGTTAATCAGGACCTGAGAATCAGCTTCGTAGATCACCCTCTTCCAACCCAAAGCATAAGCTCTCCTCAAAGCATATAGGATAGCCAAACCTTCTATCTTATTAACTATCTGCACTCCCTGATATGACAAGAAAATAAAAACAACATATCTCAAAAAATTCCTAGCAATCCAACCAATCCCAACTGCCCTTAGGATGCCCCTGGATGACCCATCTGTATTAATTTTCAAAATCCCAGCAGGTGGAGGCATCCACTTCCCCAACCGTTGAACTTTTTGCTGCCCCTATGTACCACATCTAACACAAGCTGAGATCAAAGATAACTCTCTTATGCCAAATCATTCTAGCACCTCAGCGTCCCCTTTCTTCAATGGCATCATAACCTCACTCTTCGCTTCAATAGATTCCTGGATCATTCCCTTAATTTTGATCCAGACCTGCTGAGTCACAAATTTTCCCCCTTAAGAATCCTCTAGTTTGTTTCCAGCCAAACTTGCTAGAGCAAGAAAATAGGGCCAGGGTACCACACATCCTACAAGAAGGAAGTCAAAGAAGGGAGATGGCCCACTCTAGACAAAAAATCTGCCAAAAAGATAGTATGGATGCACTATCACCGCCACGCATCCCACAAGAAGTGCCATAGTTGAAGAGTGAAAGGACTGTGAAAGAAAATGTTAGAGGAGTCTCCCTTCTCTCTATTACAGAGCACACACCTCAAAGGACCAGCAAATCCCCACTTCCAAATATTGTCCCATGTCAAACATCTATTCCACACTAAAGTCCATGTAAAATAGTTACACTTCGGCCATGAGAAACCATTCCAAACTTTCATCCACAACTGAACTTTCCCTCTACCCTCATACTACTGAGAAACCAACTCCTGATAGCCATAGGACAATGTATACTTCCCCTTGGGGTTTAGGGACCAGGCTAACACATCGTTGTCCATAAGTGCATTACAACTACGTCAGGATAGAATATTTTGTAGGTCTGCACACTCTACCTCCAAACCATGAATCGGCCACTCTTCTGGGGACTTCCATCTGGAAACTGCCACCTACCCCTAAAAGGAAAGGGGTTTAAAGTCACACACCCTTTTCCAGCTAGCTTCACAAAACCTCTGGGTCAGAGTACTCAACTGAGGATATTGGCTAATTATAGGAGGAAATCTATCCCATGAGTCATGCCAAAATTGGACCTCCACCCCACTCTTGCATATCTAGAAAAGACCCCTCCTAATTAGTGTGGCTCCTTTCTTGAGAGTCACCCAAATCATCAAGCCTTTACCAACCAATTCATACCATGGAATATCCCTCCTGGGAATCCCAAAAAAATACTTTTGGGACAACACTCTAGCCCATAGCCGATCTTGCTCCATGCACCAATGCCAGTATAGTATGGTAGCTAAAGCAGTACCAAATAACATAGACTACCATAATCCCAACCTGCCAAACCTCTTTGGGTTGTAAACCATCTCCCACTTAATTAGGCTCCACTTGGTCAAAGATAAATTCCTAGCCCATAAAAAGTATCTTGTTAAGGAGTCCAAGTCCTTAACAAAGCTCATCGATGCCACCTAGATCATACAGCTATAGCTAGGAAGAGCCTACACCACTAATTGAATCATTTGAACCTGACCCATAAAGGATAACCAATGGTGGGTCCAATGATTCACCTTGTCCTAGAATTTGTCAAGGATCGCCTACCATGACTCCTTAGCTAGTTGGCCAACAGAGATATGAATCCCGAGATAAAGTAGTGGGAGACTCCCAATTTGGAACTTGAAGATAAGAGCTACTTTTTGATGTATGGCCAGAGAAGTGTTAAAGAAAAAAATATATGATTTTCCCTCACTAATTACCTATCCAAAGGTAACAAGGTAAACATTCAAGCTCTTGCGTATGTTAGATGCCTCCCTAATAGTAGCCCTACCCATCAAAGCCACATCATCAAAAAATAAGAGATGGGATTGTACAGGGATTTCCTCTCCCCACTGCCAACCTTGAATAACACCACCACCCACATTTCTTTTGATCAATCGACCCAAGCCTTTCACCAAAAAAAGAAACAAGTGAGGAGAAAGAGGGTTGCCTTACCTCAATCCATGAGAAGCCCCAAAGAGATTAGAGTGCTCACCATTAATCAAAACTAAAAAGGAGGTCAAGTTCACACAACTCAAAACCCAAAAAATCTAATCCTCTACAAAACCAAAGGCACCCAAGACCTTCTAGAAGAAGGACCACCGAAATCTATCATAGGCCTTTGACATATCCATCTTGATAAACATCGCCTTCTCATTGGACTGGGTCATGGAATGTATAGTCTCAGTAGCCATCACCACCCCATCCAAAATTTGTTGGCCCTCTACAAAGCCACCTTGCTCCTCTGAGATAAGCATAGGCAGCCACTTTTTTAACCTCTCAGTGATCAGCTTAGAAATAATTTTATAAGCAACATTACAGAGAGAAATGGGCCTTAAAAGACTCAGCCTAGCAGCCCCTACACCCTTAGGAATGAGAGCCAGGAAGGTGGAGTTTAAAGCCTGAAGCATTTGCTTGTTCCTCTAGGATTCTTAAACAACATCCAAGAGGTCAAATTTAATAATTTCCCAAAATTCTTGGAAGAATTCAATTGAGAAGCCATTTGGACTAGGCACCTTTCCTTTCTGCATCATAAAGACTATCCTCCTTAACTCCTCCAAGGATATATCCCTCATCAAATGATCATTCATATCCCTAGTCACCAAAGAGGGAATACAAGATAGGATCTGGACCTCTTCAATCGAGTCCCCCTGCGTTTCCTCCTTGAATAACGAAGCAAAATATTGGACTACCTCATTAATGATACCCTCTATAGAAGAAATAGTCTCCCCACTATCCAACACCAAATAAGTAATCCCCATGCCATGTTGTCTAGCCCAAACCAAATTGAAGAAGAAGGATATGTTCTTATCCCCTTCTCTAAGCCATTCCATCTAGGCCATTTGTTTCCAAAAGATTTCCTCCATTAGTTCCCATTCCTCCAAAGCTTTTAAGGCCCTGGCTTCCTCCCTCAACAAAACCTCAGTCATTCCCTCATCCTGAATGGTTCTGGTAATGACATTCAGCTCCATTTGCACCTCATTTTCTTTGGAAAATGTTCCCAAATCTTTGCCAGTTCCACTTTTTGAGCTGGTACTTGACGAATTGGAGAAGCTTAACAATAGCATACATTGTTATTCCTACAACATGCTTGCCCCTCCACCAATCCGCCACTTGTCCAAATAGGTCTGGGTCCCTGAACCACATAAGCTAAAACTTGAAAGGCACCTTCAGAGGCTCACAGGTAGAAGAGATGACCAATTTTATTGGGCAGTGGTCTGAGCCCCTCCAGTCAAGAATCTCAAGGCAGGAAGACCATGAACCCCCCACCCAATAATAGGAGGTCATGAATCTATCTATACACTCTACAATGCACCTGTCCCCCACTCTTCGATTGTTTTAGGTAAAGCATCCATTAACCGACATGATATCCACTAAATTGAGTGCCTCAATATTATCCCAGAGTAGGAGAGAAGAAGGTTCCAACCATGCATTACCTCCTCTCTTATATGTTAAATCAAGAATAGAATTAAAGTCTCTCGCCACAATCCAAGGCAAATAGGGAAATAATTGATGAAGAAAGTGGATGTTTTTCCAAACAAGAAGTTTACCTTGGAAATATGTAGGAGCATAAACATTATAAAAAAGGACTAATTCACTTGATTCAATACATGAAGCCACCACAGATAAAGAGGATTTCAAGGAAATCTAGGACACAAGTTGGATCTTGTGTGGATTCCAGAAACAAGCCATGCCCCCTGAAGATCCTTTAGCTCCAATGCACTACCATGAACCATACCTCCATAACTTAGGTGTGATACTCCTCATATCATCCATATAAACTTTCATTTCTTGAAGAAAGAGAATATCAGGTACTTGACATCTAACTAATTCCCTAATAGCCTTTTGTTTGGGACTGCTATTCAGTCCCCTTACATTCCACGAGATAATGATCATTTTAGAGGAGTTAAGAAGTAGGAGTCTAAGGTCTTAAATGCACCAAACTCCACCAAGGTCTCCCTAATCATCTTCAGTCTATCCATGTCCTTCTTGCACCCCACTTTAGCACTTTTTTTATGTCCCCTTCTTTCCCTCCCTCTGGAGAATACCCAGATGAGAAGATTTTCCTTTCTTATCTACTTCTGTCCCCACAACCCTTGCCAAAGGGTACAGGTCCTCTCCATTTTATTCTAGGTCCATATCTATCACCTCCCCCACAATTCCTCTGTCTACCCCTCAACAGCCATGGGTAAGGTTGAATCTTCCTGAAGAGCCACCAAAAGATTGGCTGAATTAATATCTAGTACTGAACCTCCCACGAACTGCTTCACACTCATTAATTCTGGAATTACTTCTTGTTGGCCCAATCCATCCAAGATTTTAAACCTATTGAAAGAGTCATCATCCTGCCTCTCCCTAAGGGTCCTCTTTTGGCCCCTGTTACAGCTTTGAGCTTTCACCTGTACAAAACCTTCAGCATCCCTACTCTCCCCAACCCCTAATTTCTTCCCTTTATTGATGTTGGGAATGCTGCTAGGTGGCAGTTGGGGATGTTACTCCATTGGCTTAGCCTTTAGACATCTATGCACCATGTGTCCATACTCATGGTAAAGGCAACACCTGAAGGGAAGGGTCTCATAGTCCAATTGTTGCACCCAGGAGTATGAACCCGCACTCATCTCCAACGCATTAGGCAGTGGTTTGCTCAAATCAATTTCCACACAAATTTGGGCAAAAGTCATGACTTTCTTACCTAAAGTCTGAGTTGAAAACCCCACTGGCCTTTCAATAATCAAAGCTAACTTCAGGAGAACATCCTCATGACACCATTCAATAGGAATTCTGGGGAGCCTAACCCATACCGGAACTCGAGTTGGTAATTCCTCAAAATGACTAAACCCAGCATGCCAAGGCTTAACAAAAAGTTTGACCTGATTGTAAAAGTATGGCCCTCCCTAAAAACCCTGTTACAGTCAGCCAAGAATACAAACATGACCATGAAGTAGTTATTTGCCAATAATGTGACGTCCATTTCTCCCTCTGGCTTGCACACTCTCTTGGCCCAACCCTCCAAAAATTGAAGGGAAACATTCAAACCCAAAAACTTGCAATACAAAGAATGCTTGGAATAATATTCCACATCCTCTGAAATCATATCAAAAGGAATTACCAGTTTAAGTCATTCCTTGCATTTCTCCAAGCAAACATTAATCTTCATAAATCTTGGATCCCTTGGGAAAGCTCCATTCCATTGCTCCTAGATTCTGGGAAGAAAATTCCTGACCTACTATTTTACGTTGCTGCTCCTGCCTGTTCATGCCCACAGCTGTACTAAAACTTTTTCCAAGCATGGTTTTTATAGGCTCCTATTGAGCCATGATCATGCCCTCCTTGGTCCATCATGACCCTATGACACCTTTACCTGATGCCTCAGCCCTTCGTCACTCCCTCGCTCCCCTAAACTACACCTACGCGCATCAACCCACCACTTTGAATAGGCTAGGGCACGACTGCCCTAGCTTGGCTGTGACTTGCACATGCTACAGCCCATCATTCTCCTATCATTCAGGTCGAGATTGTATAAATTTTAAGCTTGAGTAAATTTTATATTAAATTTGATTAAATATTATGATTAAATACTATTTATGCTGGGTACCTTAACCACACAATCTGGTTAAAATAACTACTATGGAGACACAAAAGGGACACATGCCCTTTTAAATGTATACTTAGAAACTATATTTATTTACATAAATTCTCTAAAAGTATAGAATAAAAATGATAGATTTGTATTTGACACAATGTCTTGATGGGTATAGAATATGTGGGATTATTTAGCAATGGAGCATCAATGCTAGAGCAACACTTGAAGAGATGTTGTTTAATATTTTATCATGATGTTTATTTTGAAGAGATGCTTATTTAATTTAAACCTTTTGATGTGTGTAGATTTATCTTTGAGCATGAGGACCATGGTTACAAGATTATTCAGGAGTTTGGATATATAGACCAATTTTATCATGTTAAACAATAATATATTGCATTGTATGAAGGTTGGAATAAATTCTGATTTAAACTATAGTTTAATTCACATCATGTTGAAATGCACATGTCACCTCTGATTATAGACTATCAAGCAACAAGGTCTCTAATCAAGATAAGAAAATGGAGATTTGTGGATTGGATGCAACAACTATATGAGATTTGAAAATGCAAGAAACTTACTTCTAAAAAAAAAGAACATGTTTATGACTTTAATGATTTGAGCGTCGAAGGGTTAGAAGCTATAGAAAAAAACTCAAGATTCATAATTATGAAAAAAATAAAGAGAAAAAGAGACAGGATATTATAAAGCAAAGGGAATTTATGAAAGTAAGTGATACATTATGTGTTTTCCATTATATTTTTTTGCTCACCAATAATTCACATCTTGTGCTTACACACGAGTTATGAAGCTTGACAAAAAAAATAAAGTACATTAGTTACAAACAAGAATGTGAAGGGGAGAAGATGAGAGTTGAAGGTGAGTATATTTGTTTTTATTCAATTTTCAATCACTCTTGGTATCGAATCAAATTATTTTTATTTTTACTTTTAATTTATGAAATTGATCATATTCAATTTTTATAATACTAGGATAATGATGGTTTAACACAAAATAAGGAATGAAATAAGAGAAGAAATGTTTGATGTTGCAAACCAATAATTTGTGTTGCATGTGTGATGATGTTCATATTCTAGACATGGTTGAGAATATTTTATGTTATAGATATGCTTGAGGATATTAATGTTCATGTCCCAAGATTTGATACATAATTCCATATTATCAACATATGCCAACTTTTATGACATACTATTTTGAACAATGTAATGTTGGGATCCTCAATGAGATCAAAATTGTTTCATACACTCATTGGATAAACTATGTACTTTTTTTATAGATCAACTATGTGCTTTTGTTGGGGAAAGTAGTCTGATGTGATAGTTCCTCCCTATTTTGAACAATTATATCAAACACTACCATGTGGAATAAAGTTTTTATTATCTTATGCATTATTGTGTTGTGATTTGTTACGAGTAATATTTATTCAATAAAATTTTGTTAGTAATGTAAGTTATATGGAAAACACAATGAATTACAAAACTAGAAGTAAAATTTTGAAATAAGCAGTCCTAAATCAAATTAAAGATGAAGACAAAATTTTCTATGTTGGGCTAAAGTTTAACTAAATGAGTTATCCTAGTGATAGTCCTATGTGGTGGAGGCAAGATGCTCACCAACAACTAGTCCAAATGTTAGTATAAATGTAAATTACTTTGGAATGTTTTTGTGTGGAAATTAAGTTTCAAGAGAGCTTATTTGAGATCTTAATAAAAAAAATACCTCAGCCAATTTCATGGAAAGATCCACTTCTAGTCTAGAATGAGAGACACCCATTTTTAAAATGTCACCTCAACTAATATAAATCCATTTTTGGAATTGTAAAGTTTCTACACATGGCCATACATTTTTTTTAAGGTAGGTCTTTATGTTGGATTCCTTCCTTTCATGTACAAATAAACTTTCAAGTGTATAAAGGTTGTGAGACTGAAAATTACACCTCAAATAAACTACAATGTTAATCAATAATCAAGTTCATTTTGCTACAAACCCTCTTTGGGTGCTCTAGAATCTATATATGATTCCACATTTTATGGCTTTTTGGTATATTTAAAAATATCCTACAAATTAGTTGATTTTGTATGATATTTTTTTACTGAGTAACATAACTTTACAAGGATATTTAATTAATCATATGGTGTTAATACTATAAATAAGTATTGGGTTGTTATTCTTTTAGTGAAATTGAGGGAAGTTATTTTTAAAGATCTCTTAGATGTTATTAGTGTATTATAGATTGATTTGATATTTTATTATGTAGATAAATTTTCACTTGATTCATATTCATTCAACACCCAGTTAGGTGTTGTTAATTTTTGAAGTATGTCATAGTCATTGAAATATTTCTTTCTTTTTGCATTTACAATTTTCTTGATTTGCTTCACCAAATATAACCTATCAATAATTACTCCCCCATAATTACATTTTTAATGGAATTCAATGCCTCTTTATATTTTTTTAATAAATGTCTCAAGCACAATCCCAACATTGTTCCCTTACTTCAAAATGCAATACGAATTACTCCAAAATAACAAGGCATTGAAGTTGTGTTGCATAAAATAAAACTATGAATGGGGAAAGCATGAAGCTATAGTGGATTTTCTACACATGACCATTCAACTTGACATGCCTCACATTGCATAAATTAAAATTTTGGAAGTGCATTTTTTGTATATAGTTATATATAGGATGAACTTTATTTTCTTACAATCAACATGATATGTGACCCATATGATGTTTTTAAAGGTACATGAGAGATTTAGATTCAAGATCCTACCAAATTTGATATCATTGATTAAAAAAAGCAATGGCCTTAGATCTTTTATTAGAAACATTGAAGATGAATTTTGTGAAACGTCATCCACTCATCCTAATTCTTATATTGTTGGTGAATCTGGGTAAGTAGATACATGTGAAGCCCACAAAAACATTGAGAATAACATGAAAACTATAAAATATGAAACCATTTGTCATACACTACTCGATATCCATAGTTACCACAGGTAAAATATAAAACTATGCTAAAATGCATCTCAATATAAGGATTTAAAATATTTGATTAATAATGCCATTTTCAACATTCTTCCTTACAATGAAAGTATAGAATCTTTAGATTAATAATGGTGTCGATTAACACACATACCATGTCCATCTCCATCAAAAATATATTCCTTTGGGATGAAACTTCATGTGTATGCGTTATTGAATCAATTTTTTTAACTAATTAGCTACCATTTAGCTCAATGGTATCTATATTATACATTATTGTATATAATTCTTAATATTATTGCTAAATAATCAATGATAACAATGGTAAGAGGGAGAATCATAATGAATGGGGTATACTCTTCATAATTTATTCAACTTTTTATATAGTGCATATGGGCTTGGGTAGTGGTAAATAGGTGATAACAATGTTCTATACTAGAATGTTTTATTTTGAAAGCAAATCAAAACTCACATATGATTGCTTAGTAGTAAATGTGTTAAATACTAGGTCATATTTTAATTGACCTTCTCACCAATTCCCTATAATTATATAATTATATAATTATATATATATATATATATAGTGAAATGGATCCATGCCCTTGTCCTATTACTTTAGTGCCATGTTAATATTGAGACATGTAAATTTTATGTAAAATCAGCAAGTTGATATTTACCTAATTTTAGCCTTTTGAAAAGAATTTCAAAAAGGTTATCATATATAGAGGAGACTACAAAGAAAAAACTATGTTAGAAACCTTGAGCCTCACCTTTTAGTAACTCAGGGTTAAGGCATATGAACAATGAGATATCAAGAGCAATGAAGTGGCATGCATTATCTATAAGTTCCATGTGTGTATGGATTACAATGAAATATAATGGGGATTCGTGAACCCTAATGTGCCATGTTATGTTACGCGAGCTTCAAAATTTTAATATGCATGTCCCCATCAAAATGCATTATTATAAATCAATATAATAATTACAAAGTGATCATGATTGAGACCCCTCTGATCCCTCCATAAGATAACATCTAGATTTCCTCATTTTAGCATTTCCTCTTAGTATACAGTCATATTGTAATTTTATCAGCCACACCATCAAAGTTACAAGGACGTTTATCCAATTTTTTGGAGGTAAGGTACAACTCATAGACTTTACATTCTTTATAATTGTTTACAAACATCAAATATTGACATTCTTTCAAAAAAGAGTTCGTATATATATTTATTGCTTATCTTTAAAAAGGAGTCATATTTTATTGCTTGTCTATATATATTATATACTTGTCTTTAGAAAATGAGTGTGTGTGTGTGTGTGTGTGTGTGTGTGTGTGTGTGTGTGTGTGTGTGTGTGTGTGTGTGTGTGTGTGTAAAATGTATAATGCCCTATATTTGGTTTGTCTATATAACACCCTTTACATTTTTTATAATGGTCTATTATTTCCCATCTTACTATCTATATTTTTGTTGTGCATCTAATTAAAGGAAAGGAATTAATGAACCTGCATCTAATCATAATATAATGTTTGTGTTAATTCAATAATGAACATAAATAAGTGTAAAAAGAAAGGAACCAATGAGCTTTCATCTCATCATATTACAATCTTTGTGTTTGTTCAGTAATGGATAGAAATAAATGTAAAAGCAAAGGAACTAATGAACCCATTAAGAAGAAACTGGTTGACATTTTTAGTGCAAATTGTGATGCCAAAAATCAGACTTTGTGTTTGTTCAGTAATGGATAGAAATAAATGTAAAAGGAAAGGAACCAATGAACATGTCAACAAGAAATTAGTTGACATTTTTAGCGCAAATTGTGATGCCAAAAATCAGACTTTAGGTGACATTTCTTCATAGGAAAAGAGGTCTATTTTTTTTTAGTGACATATAATTACTAAATCTCCATTATTATACTTCTCTATAGCTTCCAAAATGCCCAATCCCATTCCCTTGAGCAATTTGGTGGACCAATATTAAAGTATTGAACAAATGAATGCAAAGGTGGGTGAGGACCTTTGAGAATGCAAAATAATCCATTTGAAGAGTAGGCTAGATGTATGGGAGAAATGGGAAAAGGTTAAAATAGATAGGGAGTACAACCTAAAATAAATAATTGAAGGAATTAATACAAACATATATTCTCTAAAAAAATAGAATAAGGAGCTAAAACTTTCTGTTGAACATCTAAGGAAAGAAAAGCTATAGGCTTAAACATGGCTTAAGGATCAAAATGCATCACTGTGAGTATATGAAGCTATTGCAAGTGCTACGGCTATTGATTTGGAAGTAGATTATTATAAGAATTTAAGTCAAAATAAACTTTATGAGGAAGAGAACAAACTATGGAAAAAAAATTGTGCATTGCATGACTTACCCAACAACTCCTCCATACTAACTCCAATGATGATAACAATGATAATAATTAGTGTGTTCCTTGATTGTGGTTTGTTTCACTCTATTTATTTATTTTAACATATATATAGTCTCTTCCTTAACTGTGAACTCGTGTGTGTGTGTGTGTGTGTGTGTGTGTGTGTGTGTGTGTGTGTGTGTGTGTGTGTGTGTGTGTACATACATATACACATACATATTTCATTCTAGTTTTTGAAATTTGTAAAATATGAATATGAATGTCTCATAATAATCTGAATTTTATAAAATTTCTCAATACTATGTGTGTTGAATTGATTAATTAAAATTATTTCCTTAATGTTACTTCCCATTACTCAAATATAAAGACTTAGAGAAAATAAATAAATATTTTTAACAAAGCATGGTTTTTATCTGTTAAAAACATTATTTGCTTGAATATCTGAGTCAAGAATACTTTCAAAGAGCAACCTAAGTGATGAAATTAGTTGTGAATCTTTACATGTTTTTATATTTCCATCATTTTTTATGTTATTCCACATGTCTAGCATTGAGTTTTACAATGATTCAATATTTTAGGACATATAACATATCATTACAAAAAATAGACATCCAAGAAACATTAGCTAAAGGTTTATAGATCATTATTCATGGAAATTGATGTTGGTCTATAGATTTTTCAACTAATCTATCCAAATCATTCAAAAAAGTAACATGATTTGATTGTACTTTACATTTCAAAATGAATTGGCCCTATTCATTTTATGGTGGTGACACATGCAAATCAGCATATTTTCCATAAAATATCTTCAACGTCTTAGTCTAGTCCTATAACCATCTTCTACAAATTGGAAAGGATGTGCATACAAATGATTCACCTCATCATTATTAAAAATTGACATTACTCAAAACTTGTTATAACCATCTTTGACAATCTTCTCAAGGAAATTAAAACTTATCCTATCAAATAGAAGAGTGAGAAGTACTTTGTCTTGCAATCCATGGATCCTATGAAATTGGGGATCATTGGGGTCATCAAAATTATTGACAACATTTTCATTTAAATTAACATCACCAACATTATTGCAAGGTAAAAAAATGTTATTGAAATCATCCTAAACAAGCCATAAATAGATCTTTGTGAATAATTGTATGGAAATCCATGAAATTAATTTACAAATTCAATAAAATAAGGAAAAATAAGAATCAATACACAAAAAATACTTACATGGGAATCAACATTACTAGTTAAAGAAAATGGAACATTGCTTCCTGAAGAAAATTCATTTGTAAATTTCTTTCTCAAATCACTGACTTTAAAATTGTGCTTGCTCCCATGACTTTGGGTTTATGGCATGCATTCACACATTACAAAAGCCTAACTTGCCATTCTAACCATGTAAAATGTTTATTTTTTTCCTTGGCTTCTCACCCATGCCACATCAAGGTTAATCTCATTGGACATCACATCACCATCAAGGATGATTTGTGATTTTATCCACAACTTGTTTTGTAATTGCTCAAGCTTGAAGTTCTTATAAAACCCATTCTTCTTACACATTTCACTCCACTAATAATACAAAAATACAATAAAAACCAAATTATTCACCAAATAATCCACTCTTTGATGAGAATAAACTTTTTTTTCAATTTGAAATATGTGCTTCAGATGAGAGTGATATAATTCTATGGTAGCATTTGTCTCTTGACCTACATGGGGCATCGTATGTAATCATCCTGCCCACATGCCAATACAATGGAACCATTGATCTTTACAGTAGTTGATGAAAAATTTTTGAGATGCATATTTTTCCATGAATAGATTCATGTCATAAACTATTGTAAGGTGTTATAATGAAAAATATTTTTTCAAGGGTTACTATTATGAAGGAGAAGAGAAGTAATGATTGAGCTACTTATAAGGGGGGAAATAAAATTTCAACACATAATGTGTCACAAATGCATGAGAATATGTTAGTCTGAAGGCATCAAGATTTTTCAAATGAAAAATATCTTATTCCTTGATCAACAAGTAGATTTCAATTGTCAAAAGTTAATTTGAAATTTATTGTACCCAAGAATGTGTAAGAAAGTGTGAAAATATATTTTTAGTTAAAATTACTAAATATGACAACATGGCTCACATAAAATCAAGTGTATTCATTTATATGCTTATTTTAATTTCCATTTTTTTACATTAACTACAACATGTAACAAAATTTTAATTCTTGTGTTTGTTTTTAAGAGAAACTCATATTTACCAAAATTCACATGTGGGTGTAGTCCCTTCTTAGCATTTACTTGTTTCATCCATCCTTCTTTAGGTAAGTGCATGAAAGTGTTTCAATTTTTAATTTTATTTTGATACACACATGCATTCACATCACACATGCACATTAAAATGGCGGTATTATGTAGGCACCATGTTTTGATACAATACCTATTTGCACTAGGTCTTTTCTGTGTTTAACACACTTGGTCCAATTGTGCAAATTTAGCTCTTTTCAGACACATTTCAACCCAGATTATGTTATATTTGGCATTTTTAGATTTAAATATCCTTAGATCCATCTTTTATCATCTTATGAATCACAATCTTCCACTTTATAATCAACCTCATATCCACTCTTAGCATTTATTTCACCTAGTACAAAAATGAAGACCTTTCAATTTTATCCCATACAAAATTGACAACCTGTTGATTCCATCCTATGTCTTTTATGGGTCCTTCTACCTTGGCCTAATTTCAAAAGCCTCTGATTTCACTTATCATTATACTCCATGGTTGGGCATTACATGTCTTATTCTGTAAATCCCTATATATAAAAATCAATTCTGAATAATTGACCAAATATCAAGGGAATGACAAATCATTCTAAGTTATTGAGATACACATTCTTTCTATTTATTTTAAAACTTATCAAGGAGCCTGCATATTAAGCTAACATCTATTTTTCATCATCTTCAAGTCATTTTCCATTATCATATTGTACCAAAAGAGAGTTTAAGATAATATTTGTGTAGTTGCATTGGATTTCCTAGGGATGAAATGTGGAGCCTTTCTATAAGTTACACTTCACTCACATACACATGAGAAATACATTGACTCTGATTTCAAGTGCATGGGATATGTATTTGGAACTCCTCAAGGGGTATCCTGAGTTAGCTAACCGTAAATCACTTGTTATATTTATACTTTTGAGGGCTAGGTCAAGGAGAGAAAGAGAGATAATTTAGCCTATTATACCTATAAATTTTAAACAATGATCACATAACCCCACTCGACATCAGCTTGCAAACCTATCGATAAAATTGTATAATAAAAAATGAAGTGAATGACACATTTAGTGGTAGGGTACATGTTTAGTAACAATAAGTGGTAAAAATTTGGTGACTTGCTGATTATGTCTCGTATGCATTTGGTATAACATCGATTTTGTCTCAGTGACAGTCACTAGTCAAATTTCATATAGAGCGACAGAGTCACCTGTAGAGCCTATATCCAATTTTAATAATTTAGAATAGAACTCAGGGGTGCTAAATTGTAGTCTTTTTTGTGTTTTTATTGTTATTATATGCTTTAATCATTTTATTTCTCTATTTTTCATGTTTTTAGCCACTAAGTTAGATCTAATTATTATCTTAGAATGTAATATCTTAAATATACCTTATGCATTAGTTTTAATTATTTGTGCATGTGGTAATTACCCTAAGACCACAAATAGTTAAAATCATAATATCCCTATTTGTATCTAATAATTTGGCTATCAAAATAGGAAGCCATGAATCATCTAAAGTTTACTATAGGCAAACACGACTTCATTCCTACAAAATGCCAAATTAAAAAGACCCAATCAGTCTCTCATTAGATAAAAATAAGAGAAAATAAAAGAAAAATCTAAAAATTATAATTAAATATAAATTTATAACTATGTTGGCCATTTTAACAATGTATCATCGAAGATGTACTAAATATGTACATCATCAGTCATCTAATAGCATGTAGTCAATTATTTACACCATGTTTTACTATATTAGCCTTTTTTACAAACATCATCAACCATTTCTGCATAACTAGATTGGCCATTTCTTGAAATCAACTACATCGATCATTAAACAAAACTTTATCAACCATGTTAAAATTTTCAACCTGTAAAATGTCATTAATTAGATTGATGATGTTTTATAGGTGCACAACCCTGCTTATTAATCCTAATTTTTTCACTTTTGTTTGAATGTCATTTCGATAAAATCCCATTACCCATCTCTTGATTCTTTGCATTTTGATGACTTTTAGGGCAAATTTTGGTAGGTATATATTTTTTAATGCTATATTTTCTTATTATACTATATTTAACCACCATGGAATTAAATATAAAACCTACCTTGATAATAACTCTTTTGCGTCGTCTAGTCATGTTTTTTTGTGCAAAAAATGGATGTCCCAAATCTGAAATATCTCTAAATATATAAATAGAAATATAAAAAATGAGGGGCCTATGTCCTATTTTAAGCATCCAAATCAAAAAATTCAAACTTCTAAAACTTATCTCTTAGATTCTATATATTGGCCATATCTTTGTAATCATAGTTCCTATCGACAAACCAAAAGAATTACTATAATCCTTGTGCCTTAATAAATTTTATGGTATCAATGGAATATCTTTTAAAAAATTAGGAAAATCACTTATTTTATAAGCCCAAAAGACCTATCTTAGAAACTAGTTGGTGCCTTACACCATCATGCTTCTTATAACTACCTAGGTTGGTGAAGATACACATGCTTATTTATTTACCTTCACTTATCTTATATTTAGACCTATTTATTACAAAACTTGCATATTTATCTTTATGGTGTTATGTTAGTTTTCCAAAGCACCATCATGCATTACTTGATTGTGATATATGATGAGATTTGGTTGAGCACATGTAAACATCTTATTTTAACTTACAGACAGTTTTATCTCACAAGACTCGTCAACATATTAATCTACTTGAGTGTATGTCCTAAAGAGTACATTGAGATCAAGGTGCATAGGTTTATGGCACTTCATGATATATTTTTTCATACTTATCTATTCTTACTAATACTTTCATTCTTACCATGGAGGTTCCCACTCTCTCTTTTTCCCCTTTATGCATGTTTACTTGATGTCATTACCCTGATCGATTATGTCTTATAGTTTTTACCAAGTTAGTTGATGTCATCAACCATGTCGACGAAGTATTATGTTTCTTAGACATTTTTATATGCCATCATTCAAACCAATGATGTGGAATAAGTTTTATTTTTGAATTTTAAAGTTTAGATATGTATTTATAGGATTCTTATTTGATATGTCTCAAAATATAGACATCCACTATACTTTTATCCTACAGGTAGGTCCACTTGTGTAAGAAGAAGAATAATTAGGATAAAGAGTTTAAACTTGAGGAATACTAATTAGCAGAAGGACTTGAAGATTTCAAGAAGAGACACTGAACCAACAAGTTATAATTAGTCTTTGGAGTTCCCAACTTGGGTCTTCTTCTTTTCATCTTGACTTCACTTACAACCATTTCTTTCAGAATGTCACTTGAGCTAAGGGGGATATTAATGCACTGATAAGTCAACCTAAGATAAGCATATTAACCTTATACACTTTATTTTATACTTTAGTGGTTAAATTATATTAGTTTATTTATTTATGCTTAGACTAATATATGTTTGTTAGTACTTTACTTTTCTTTGCATGCTCTTTATTTATACTTTAGGGTTACCCTCCAATGACACATTTACGTTTCTTAGTTTAGAAACCTTATGGATACCATCTAATAATATTGTATTTTATATGATTATCTATTATACCTCTTAGTTAGAATCTAATGACATTTTTGATCTAGTTACGCCTACAGTTGCTTTTGTTTATGTGGACTCCTAATTTATTACTTTGGCAACCTCCTTTAATCATAAGCCTTATATATAGCCACAAACCACTTTGTGGACCAACATATTTCATGCATGTTGGATCTAGTATGATCTTTTATCTTTTCCTATTTTATATTATCCTTATTTTTCAACCATTTTTGACCTACACATAGTTTCAATTGTCCTATTAAGGTTTGAAGAAAATTAATTTTTTAGGGATCTATGTGAAATTTTAGAAAGACAATCAAGGTTTTCATAACCTTGGAATTGATGAAAAGAGTTGTAAAATCAATTTTTATATGTTTGTTATTTATGTAAATGTATAGTGTATAGTTCTGGTTGCCAAGAGTGTTGGTTTTATGGTTTTGATGAGGTGCTCAAGTCTTTATAAGTTTTCTAGGTTCTCACTTAATCTAAAAACCTTGATTTTATTATTAGATTATGACACGTTTCCATTTTTTTTCAAAAATTAGATATTAATTTAAACCCTTCTTTTGTCAATTATTATATTAAAATTAAAATAACAATTAACTTTGATTTTATTGTTTTTAATTATATATTTATAAATAAATTTGATTTAGATCCAATTATTCATGTTATAACATGTTAAAATTACATATTAATTTAAAGTGTTATATTCTCCCAAACAAATTTAAGGGAATGGATACCCAAAGTAAAGTGAACGTTGTGAAATAATTAAAGAAAAAGCATGTTAAACACATGCATAAGATTTACCCCACGTAAGAATATGGCTTAGGCAATTTAAAAATAGACACTAAGTCATTATCAATTATTACAATGAGAATAAAATGTGATGTATAGCATGTATTATGAATGAACTCAATTAATTCTAGATATAAGATATTGCAAAGTTAAACATTTGTATACACATGAATTATTTATTTATTTTTCTTTACGATTAAACAATGTACATGTGTCAATGCTAGTACATATGTCATAAGCATATAATTTTTCTACTCTATCCATTGAAAACCTTTGATAAGATATATTATCTTAGAAATTTTAAAATTTAACACGTAAAAATTAAATAATATTCTCTTACATGATTTTGTATAATATTATATTTATGTCAATATAATAATTACAATTGTTTTAAGGGTAAGTGCACGAAGTTGGGGGACAATTCCATGGACATTACCCATAATGCACTCATGTTATTTAATAACATAGTCATGCTATTTAATTAAATAAATTGTGTTATTTGAATTTAAGCTTGGGATTACCAAGCCATGATGTGATCGTGTTATATTGAACAATAACATGATCTCATTATTAATGTGATCACATTATTAACACAATCACGCTATTATCATTTACAATAATGTGATAATGTTACATGTGTGTCAAAAAAAAGGGGAAACCCAACTACAAAAATACTCATTTTGAACTTGAGTTCCCTTGCTCTCCCAAAGCTTCCATGACGTAATTTTGCTTAGAAGACTCCAAAAAGTGCTAGAAAGCTACCAGATTCATCCCATAAACCTGTTGATCGATGATCTACCATGTAGGATTGGTAAGTGATTGAAATATTCCCTATTTAACATTATTTTTTCATAATATACATTGTTTAACCCTAGTTTTTTATTGTAATTTTTAAAAAAAACCCATCTTGCTAACCCTCCCAACCCTCTATAGAACCCTCTAGTTGCTCTTACTCCTAACCCTCCACAAAACCTTGTTATTCCTCATATCCCTCCACCTAACCCTCTTACAATTCCCCAAAACCCCCTAGCAGTCAAGAGGTTTTGATAATTATGGGAAACAAACTTGAAATTGAAGAGTTAATTGATAGAATGAGGGATCCCAGTTTGACCAACCCCCACCGCACCTAGCTAGTATATTCCCTACTGACCTTATTAGGTCAAATTGAATCTATAATAACTCAAATTGATTGATGGACCTCATATAGAGATACTTACATGGCATATTATGCTAACAATTTATCAACCCTTTAGGTCAGGAACAAAGATATTTCAAAAGCCAACATTTTTGCACCTTATTTATCGACCCAACCACCAATGCCCCATTTCCTGTAACTGCTAAACATTTTCCTATCCATTGCTATGCACATAAAATAATCATGATCAATTTTTGGGATCAATGGTGGATGGTCTTTGACTATCCACAAAGTAACAACCATGAGGTCCCGTTATATTTTTTTAATAAACTCTACTATGAGTTTGTCCTCAACAAGATTCCCAAGTATTTTTATCTTAGTGAGCTTTAGAGACAAGGAAAAGGATTTTCATAGGATCAACTAGTTTTGCATCATGCATTTAATTGATCTACATAGATATGTATATAAAAACCTCTTTATCTTGAGATCCCCTTTGTAGTTCAGCAGGTCATGGAGATAAACACTCTATATGCTCTTAGTTCACTCACCAATACACTTGTTCAACATATGAGTAAGCTTTCATAGAGTGATGCTATAGATATGCCACAGGATACTTGGTCCTGAACCCACCCTTGTATTTCATGTGGAGCTATGTGCATAATACCTTTTGACGATGATAACATCGATGGTTTAGATGGCTTAAATCATATTCTTATTAGTGATGAGTTTTTGTCACGCATATTTAGCATGTAGACATTAGTCACCATGTAGATGTAGGTATATTTTATATAAATGTCATGTTAAATTTAGGTTATATTTTCAAATTTAATTTATAAGCTAATAATTAATTTACATAGAAATTTAATATAATATATATGTCATTTTTTATGTCATAGGAGGTGATGATTCCATCATCACCACAACCAACATTTGATTTGTCATGGTTTTTATTTAAATATTCTAATCCAGTTATTGGGTCATCCATGGTTGCATCGACCTCTATTAGGATTAAACCATTTGCCTATACAAAGGTAAAATTTTTTTACATATATGTTTTGCTCTTTACATCTGTTAGGATTGTAGTTGTTTACAATTATGCTTTGCTCTTTACATGTAATTTACTTGTCTTCTCAAGAATTAATGCAAAAATAACACAAAAAAAAACATAAAATTCATGAATGGTCTTATGTTGGACCATGCTTCCTTGGGAATAACATCCTATAATGCTCTTATAGGGTCACTGAGTAAGGATGTAGATGTTGCATTCATATCTTCTACCCATTACCCATATGATACATTTTTTTTTATATTACCTAGGGTCAATACACTATTTTACAAGAAATATATTACATGGTTCTAGGGATATGACATTATTTATGAATAAAACATGAAGCACATTTTTTCATAAAATATTTGAAGCTTCCTTATGAATATAGACCCATTTGCCTAGTGGAAGTTAGCTTGGAAGTGATAATATTTTATTAAATGGGAGTCTCGTTCATATACCTCTTTCCCAAAGACTTTCCTAATAATGAAAACTAAAATTTATATGGCCATATTGCATCTAAAACCATATGGACACAAACTTGACATGACTTCACATGTATCATAAATACTTCCTCCTGTTTGATATGGGTAAACGCGAACAATCCCTTCTCTCTCTTTCCTGTTTATATTTGTGCACCCAATATTTGTATAAGATCCATATATATATATATATATATATATATATATATATATATAATGTTAGGTGTGTGTAATAAATATTCCACACCAAACCACTTAAACAACCATCTCCAACAAATAATGAGGAACTACTATAATCATCAATGTCATGCTCAACACATACATCCTTGTGATTAGGCTAAGATTTAGCACAAGTGTCAAAACCCACCCACTGGTTACCCAAATCATTTCTCAGAAATGAGAGATGATTGTCAAGCATGCCTACTCTTTAATCTCCTTCCTTGAAAAGTGATAATAAGATCAAATGACCTTGTAATACCATGCAAAAAGGAAACAATTACAAGGGTTCTACCTCCCTATTTTTAGACAAGTAATAAATCAACAATTAATATATTCCAACATGTAATATAGTATAAATTGAAGATCTTGGCCCAAGTAAATTTATATATATCAATTAAAAATAAAAACTAGTATATTATATATTCCCTATCACTAATCCTCTAATTTTGATTTTAGTACAAGGTTGTTGCTCTAACACTTTCGTATATGACTTATCAATTCAGATCTAAGTGTATTTTCATGTGCATGCTTTTCCTCTTCTTTCCTATAATGTGTCATTACATTCACATACTTATATAGATAGATATTTTATATATAAGTTCTTTTATTGACCATTTTGGTTTGCATATATATGATTTGATACTTTATATAAAACTAAGTGAGACCTTGTTTACATGAATAGTTGATTGTTGGAGTAGAAACTCCTCCCTCTCTACGAGTTGAGATAGACATAGGCATTGTTGCTGCAATGTCATCTACACAGGCACTGATAGAGGTATATATATTAGTTCTTGTAATTTTTAATTATGAAAATAGACTTGTTTTAATAATTTTTGTACATGTAATTGGGGAAAATATAACTTATGTAAATGTATTATGTATGCAGGGTTGTCCTATGATAGATGATAGTCCCAATCAGATGGTAATTAGGGTAAATTTTCATGTTCCTACAATATTTTAGATACCTATTCAGATAGTTGAGCCTGTCATTGACTTGTTTGAGTGTTAAAAATATATTAAGTAGGATTGAGAGCTTGTCGTAAGTACACATGTTTAAATGATTTTTTATTGTAGTTCAAAATTAATTTCTTAACAATTATTTGAATGTGTTTTATGTTAATTTCATATTAATCCGTGTATTTGAATAGGCTCAGCTTGAAGCTAGCTATGAGCATAGGACCTATATTCAGACCTTAGAGCAATCCAAGGCATTAGAGGAGTCTCCATCTACTAGCAGGGCATCCCAAGGAGAGTCTTCTTTGAGGAAACCAAAGAGAGGGAGGCTATTTGATGAATAGGATGTCTTACACATGAGATGTCTTTTTTTGTATGCCTATATGGTAATTAATGCATTTTTGGCATTGTATATGTGGATATGACATTCAACCAACATTAGATACTATGTTGGTAGATGTAATTTTTTGTATGCCTATCACGTCAATCTATGTATTATTGACATTGGACACATGTGCCTATATTATATGCCTATCATCGAAATCTATTCATTTATAGTCAATTTTTATTTCATTATGTGTTATTGTATAGTGCTATTTTGATCTTCCAAATTATTATCTATCAGATCTCATTTATAATGTTGTACACACAAATGAGGATAAAAAAATTATTATTTTCAATGTTATAAATCTCGAATCTCCCATATTTTTTTAAGTTAATTTTTTTTGTTTCATTATGTGTAGTGGAAATAACTAATGACACTCTTATCACTTAGGCTTAATGGACTTCTTCTCTTTGTAACTAATTATTCTATACTTTGGACACACTTCTTAGTGTCATTAGATGTCTTAAAAACCTCTCACATTCATTCTCTTACTCATTTCATACTTTCCATTTGCAAGTGTCCTCTCACTTTTTCACTATCTTCTCACTAAGAAATCCTCTTAGGTTTCCAGTACCAAAACTTGATATAGGTCTCAAGGAGTTAGTATTATGCTATATATGTTCTTACATGGTCAAATCACACTTGACTTAACCTATTACAAGCTCTCAAACACACTTCAACATTTAATTCCACATATAAGGCACAACAAGACACCCTACAGGACCTATGACAACAACATGGAGTATGCCCTATATCACAAAAAATCATTTTTAGAAACAATATGAATATATATTTAATGAGAATAAATTGTACATAATGAGAAATATTCTACCTAGCTACACTAGATCAGATACATGGTCAAGGTCATTTGATGATGTCATATTTATAAGTTGAAATGCTATTAGAACATGATATGTGTTAATTAGAATTAAATGTTTAGAACTCCAATCATCCACCCACTCTTGTGACTCACATTCATTCCAAATAGAGTCCATGCATGCAAAATAGAAACATGCTATGTGTCTCATATGAACAATCCAAGAACTTGTATTTGAGCTATGAAATGAGAGGAGGTCATTTGAACCCATTAGAGTCATACAATCCTCATACTTTTCCATGTGTTCTTCCTCCATTAACTAAAAATTTCTACGAATAGTAGAATTTGGTTGAGCACCATGACACATGTTATCACTATACCATTCAATCATAGTTTTTGCATCTATCAAATGAACACCCTCTTCAAATTTTAACTCTTCCCTTACAATATCTCTTTTTACACATGCTCCCCTTTTCCATGGTTGGCCTCAGTGAAACTCCAAATGTGTTCTACAATAGTGGTAATGTGCATCCTTCTCAACCAATAAAACATCCATGCATTTTTAAATTATAATGTATAATTATCTGACCAAATGTAATTTTGATTGAAAGTAATGTTCCTCTGACTCAATTATTCATATAAATTGTTAAAATAACCTTGCACATACTCTCAACAATGTGATCTATCATCACTAATATACAAATGGTAATCTCTTAATATTTTTTGTTGTTGCTTTGTACTATCAGGTACATGCATGGATATTATATGCATAAATATGGCAACTTGTGATGAGTTGTAATATTATGATTGAACTTCCATTAAGGGTTTAATTGTGTAATTCTTATAAAAATCAACTACTTAAATAATAGAACCAAGTGGTACATCCTTGCATATCTTAAAATGTTCATCTAACCATCTAGCCCTGTGTGTGTGCCTTGCATAATCATAAACAATCTTCTCCCTAAATTTAATCAAAATTTTGGAAACAAATATCTTTTTTGTAACAAGCTCACACCCTTTAGATTATTTACTATGTTCTACCTGATAAGTCACTGATTTATATTTGCTTAAACCAACCAATTTCTATCTAATTGCACTTATAATCTCCTCATGCATACATTTTAAATTTTTTTGGAAATCCACAAAATATGTTGCAATTTCCATTTAAACATGATTTGTTATAAAATAATTACCCATTTGGTATTTTGTAAAAGATAGTTGGAATAAATTTTGTAGCTGATTATGGTGGTCATTCAATGCCACACTCCTAAAAATGTTAGTATGCAAAGTATAATGAATATGGTGAAAAACATCATAGTGTATTAAAAATTCAACATGTTGCCTACAACATGTGGTGCATGTGTGATTTATTTTCATTGGGAAAAGCTCTTGTATTATCTTTCCAAAATTTAGTAAGTAACTCTTTAAGAGTATTGGCTATAGCCTTGTCCTTTCCTGGAAGTCTACCAGAAAATGCCCAGAGCTCATTGGTATTAGGTTTATTAAGTATTTCATGTATTGAAATTGATTTCATTAATTTTTTTCTACTTATATCAAGTGCTCATATTGTTTTTTAAATAAATCATTTTCCCCCTATTTTAGTAATTATTTTGCAAGTTTTCATTATACATCAGGCAACATTACAATCTTTGTTTCCTGATCTTAGGCCTATAGTATAATATGCATCATGTAGATTTTCAATAATTTCATCATTTTCATCATCCATGCTAGATGTTCTTAGTCCTAATGTGTACATTATAGGTCTCATCTTAACACATTTTATCAATGAAATAAATAATTGACCTCTTTAACTGTCATACTCCAAATTATGAAAGAAAGTATCCCAAATTTGTTGAGCTAGTCTTCTTGAATGGTGATCAGACATTTTGTTATGCATTAGTTTTAAAATATTTTCATTTAATTCAATTAAGTACTTGTATTTTTTATGCATAGCTCTTGGAGGTGTTGCTAATGGTGGAATTTTTTGAGAGGGTGTTTCAAAATTATTATTACTTTCATTATTTAGAGGTGGGATGAGATTTTCTTCATTGTTAATTTCTTCATTATATGTTTCCATGAAATTTTCTTGATGGTTAATTTCATCATTATTTGTTTCCATAAAATTTTACTCATTCATGGGGGGTGAAGCATCATACATAGACTCATCATCAACAAAATCAAAAACTTGGAACTTTGAATGTGAATTTCTAACATTATATAATTCATTATGTTCAATTTCATTATTGTTAATTATATTATGGTCAATTTCATTATTATTCATTTCATTATGGACAATTTTAACATTATTCAATTATTATGGTCAATTTTATCATTGTTTAATTCATTATCATCTATTGGTTCATTATCTATGACATTTACTTCATTAGAATTAGGGTTTGTACCTTGTCTAGAACAAAGTTTTTGGATTTTAGCTTGTGTTTCTCTCTCAACTATTCTAATTCCTCTAGTTCTTTGTTCTTCAAAAACTTTCTCTTCCTCTTCAAACGTTATCCAAAGCCCATCAGAAGGGATAATTGATAACTTTTCAAAGGTGGGGTTAAGTACATAGGTACATAGATCTCACTGAAGTATGTAGAGAATTTTTGTGGGGATAGAAGTCTCGATTTATGTTTTAAAATAGTCATTGATAAGTGTGTTTAATCTAAAATAATAATAATGTGGTCACGTTATTACATAACATAATCACATTATGTGTTGTATAATGTTTTGGCCCATCCAACCCATTGAGAAGCTTATATCAACAATAACATGATCATGTTATGTAATAACATGATCATGTTATTGTCAATATAAGAAGTGAGTGTTTCATATGTTAAGTATAACACAATCATGTTATTAAATAATGCAATCATGTTATACTTAATATACATAAAGGATTATGGATTAGGGATTAAGGTATTAAAGCATAGGTTTTATGGATTAGGGATTAAGGATTACAATTTATGTTTTAGGTTTTAGGGATTATGGATTAGGGTATGTAGGGTTTGGGTTTAAAGGTGAATATAAGGTCTAATAGCTATATTCCATGTGTGAACCTAATTTTTACTACAAAGGATTGTAATTAGGACTAAATTGATTCCTAAATAGGGAAAGTTTTTGGTTTACAACTTAGGGTATACTCTTTAAGACTTAGGTTTAGGATACATATAATCAATTACAAATATATAATTATTAGTCTAAATGATGTTAATTTGGGCTGAAATGATTGGTTTAAGGTTTAAAGAGTTTATATTTATGGTTTAGAGTTTAGGGATTATGAAATTTAGGAATTATGGATTGGGGTATATGTTTTAGTGTATATAAGGTACAAAAATGATGGTGATTGGGGTAAATTGGAGCTAATCAACCCCCAAATCACATTGAATAGTCACATAATTAGGTTGAAGGGGCTCAAATAGCCCTAATTTACTTCAGATGCATAATTAGGTTAAATGTGATTTTGGGATCAATTATTCCCCACATGATCATAAATTGAGCCTACAAAGTCAATTATGGAAATGGGTGATGCAATTTTAACCAAGTTCATCCCTATGAACCTAGTTCTTAATATATATATATATATATATATATATATATATATATATATATATATATATATATATATATATTATAAAGGATGTTAATTAGAGTTAAATTTATTGGTTTAAGGTTTAGAGTCTATAGTTTAAAGGGTTTGGGGTTTAGGGATTATGTCTTAGGGTTTAATGTAAATGGTATAGGGTTAATGTTAAATGGTATAGGGTAACTTAGGGTTCCAGATATCAGATATAGGGTCCAATCACTAAGGTAATTGAAGATCATTTGAGCTACTTGTGACATCTATTTATGATTTGATTACCTTCATGTTTGCATTTTTTATAAAATTAGGGTAAATTATGCTATGTAAATGTTTCATACATGTTATACAATTGATTGATCCATAAATTTTGTTTAGGGGCTCAATTTTACCTAGATCACATAGGGAATTACACAAACTAAATAATTAGATCAATTCATGATAGAAGATTGATCTTTTGATTTTTCCCCAAATAATATGTTGCCATTAAAGGGGTTTAATTAGCCTCAAATGCCTCCTTAATTAAAATAATCAACTAAATCCTCCTCTTTGGTCAATTAGGTTGAAGGGGATCGAAATAACCCCAATTTACTAAATAGATGCACAACTAGATTAGAACTCCAAATGTTTTTGCCATAGGATTAAAAATGGAATTTTATGACATCTCATGATACAATCAGTTATATCATACAAGGCATGTATTTTTTTGGCATTAATGGGAATTAGGGCACATGGTTTACAATTTATGTTTTAGGGATTATGGCAAAGGGTTTATGTTTAAGGACCTATATATTAATGTCTAATCGCTAGATATTCCATGTGTTCAAACCTAATTCTTACTACAAAGGATGTTAATTGGGACTAAATTGAAGTTGGTATATAGGGAAATTTTATGGTTTATAACTTAGGGTATTGTTTAAGGTTTATGGTTTACAACTTCTAGGTTTTGATGTATATACATGGTTTAGGGTACATAGGGTCAATTGCAAAGATGATTGAGGATAATTTGAATAACTTGGACCCATTTGTGACTATAAAATGAGTTTTTGGGTTGTCATTATACCATGGATGTCATTGTGCAGATTGAGTGAATTAGTCAAATGGGGTAATTAGTCATGTGATTCTTAGTCTAAATGATGTTAATTTGGGCTAAAATGATTGGTTTAAGGTTTAAAGAGTTTATATTTATGGTTTAGATTTTAGGGATTATGAAATTTAGGGATTAGGGATTATGGTATAGGTTTTAGGGTATATAAGGTAAAATCATGACGGTGATTGGGGTAATTTTTAGCTCCTTAAAATTAGATCTATGGTATTAAATAATGTGAATTTGGGATCATTTATCCCCCACATCGTCATAGAGTGAGCCTACAAAGTCAATTATCATAATTATGATGCAATTTTAACATAACTCATCCCTGTGAACCTAATTCTTACTATATATAAAGGATGTTAATTGGGGCTAAATTGATCCCATGGGCATATTGAGCCTCAATTTAAGGAATTTCATACATATGATATCAATTAGGGATCCAAGTGCTCACCATACTATAAAAATAAGTATTTTTTCAATTTGATGAGCAATTTGGGCCAAAGGAGCTGTGTGGAAGGAATTACATTCATATATAATGGAAATTGGGGCTTACTTATCCCTAACTACATGTCATATTGAACCAATTGAGTATTCAGTTCTAGATGATATACAATTGGGGCCAATCAAGGCTTGCCCAAGGAATTGTGTCAACCTAATTTTAATTAGGGCTCTAATTGCACACCTTATTCAAATAATTAAGTGCTTGATTGAATATAATATGAAATCAAGATTAATTGAAACCTATGTAAGGAATTACATCCATTTAATAACAATTGGGAGTTTGATTATGTAAAAAATTCGACTAAAATAATATTTAGTTCAGTATGATCTATGAAATTTAGACTAAACAATCCTTATGTATGAAGTTTCAACTTTCTACTATCAACAAGGGGCTCTGTTGGTCCCAAATACATAACATATTGAATCAAAAAAATATTTAGTTTAGTTAAATATGTAATTATGGCCAACCAAGGCTCATGCAAGTAACTAAATATATCTAATGTCAATTAAAACTTAGTTAGCCTCAATTATAAACTATATCCAACTAATAATTTATTTAGTTTTATCTTATACATAATTGGGGCCAATTGAGCCCTATGAAAGTAATTTTGTCAATATAATGTTCTAGTTGGGTTCCATTAGCCATGATTGCATGCCATATTTAACCAATTAGTATTTAGGTTCAATATGATATGCAATTAGGACCACTCAATCCCCAAGCAAGGAATTACATCCATATAATTTCATTTGGGGCTCTAATTACACCATGTTAAATCAATTGATATTTTTTCCAATACTATACATAATTGAGGACAATAAAGTCATATGTAATTAACTGGTTCCACCTAGAATATCAATCGAGGCATTTTTCACCCCATGCAACCAATTGTGTCCATCTAATGTCCATTGTGAATATTTTCCCCTTATTGTAGATCATATTTAACCAATTGATTATTTTCTTCAATATAATCTACAAGTAAGAGTAAACGGTCCCCATGCAAGGAATTCCTTCAATATAATGTCAATTAGGGATTTAATAACACACCATATTAAACTAATTAAATATTTAGTTTAATCTAATACATAATTAGGGTTAAATGAGCCTTAAGAAAGGAATTGTGTCCATATAATATCAATTGGGTCTATAATTGCATGCCATATTATAAAAAACCAAGTATTTAGTTTAGATTGATACGTAATTGGGGCCAAACAAGCTCCATCTAAGGAAATATGTCTATCTAATGTCAATTTGGGATCTATAGGCCCGATTGCACACCATATAGGGATCAAAGTAACAATAAATTGATTCATAGGTTAATACATCTCCGATTATCATTCCATGCTATCAATTCATGACAAGAACATTAGTCCCAAACAATAATGATAACCAACCAATATTTGATCTTAAGACTTTGAGCCTAATGGCTCCTATTAATTTTTAGGGTGTTGACAATATGTAATGTGATCGCATTATGTAATTCCCATATATTAATTTACATTATATATTAACATATGAATATATTATAATATATAATATATATTATTTTTAAATATAATATAATATGATTATAATATATATTTTTAATATTGGTAAACACTTTGATAGAATCTAATTAGAATCATAAATCAGAGAACCATTTTTGAGTCAAGGCTATAAATCAGGAAGGAAGAACCTTTTACAGAAATAGAAGCTTCAAATTGGAACTAGGGAAATAAAATGATAATAAAATGGCATAAAGACAACTAAAACTCCAAAAGACAAAAAAAGGGAATTAACCACAAAGAGGACATGCTAAAAAACCACCGTAGATGGCAAAGTACCAAAGATAGAAGAATCACACAACAAAAATTAAGACAATGAAGAAATCCTTTAATGAATACAAACTAAAACTAAACCCAAATAAAACCTACAATATTGAACCTCAAGGATCATCCACAAGTAGAAAGGCTTCTCCTTGAAGAGAAATCATCCAACATCTTCTGGTAACCATTTCAAATAATTTCTGCCTCTGATTTGCATCCTCTACATTTTGCTGACATTCCTACATCAGGTTTTTATTTACCACCTTTAAAATGAAGTGAACTGAGTAACCTTAAATACATGTCCTCCAAATGAGTCTACACCAATATATCATATTATAATAATAAATACAATTAATATTTATATTATTATATAATATAATATTATCAAATCTTAATTTTTAACCCCATAATAATAATAATAATAATAATAATAATAATAATAATAATAATAATAATAATAATAATAATATAATATTTGATACTCCCGTGTAAGATAGAAAAATACCAAAACCAAAATATTTGTATGTGGTATTAAAAAAGGGAAACGATATAATAGACAAGCCATTTTACTAGTTGAATATTTTGTATTTGTATAGCTTTATCTCATCTTATTATTTACCCATGATTTTACTATAATACTATCATAAACTTAACTAAGTGAAATTTAATTTAATTCAAATTAAATATAAATATAAATATTCACAAGAGGCCATGCATAGTTTGGACCAAAGAATATATTACTTAAAATGGGTATCATAAGAGAATACCAAAAATAACCATTAATATATTACTTAAAATAGGTATAATAAGAGAATATGAAAAATATCTTTAAAATATATAAAAGACAACTAAACTTAAACAAGAAATGACAAATTTTCAAAAAAGGGAGAAAGCATGAAATTTTTAAGCCAATAAAATATTCATTGTCTTACCAAATTATCTATGAAAGAAAAATAAATAAAAAATATAGATTCATTCCAAACTATTTGGAATAAATCTCTAGCATTGCATACCCTAGTGTTTTTTAGTTGAGAGTACAGGGGACCCTTGGAAATGACAAGGCAAGGGTGAGGGATTTTAAGATTTTGTAATCCAATAAAATAGCATATGTGCAAATTAATGTCAATGTCACTATTATGTCATTTCATTTTCTTTTTTGGGAGATTAAACTTTAGCCTTAGCCTCAGCCTTCTATTGTTATGCTTGAGGATATTAATGTTCATGTCCCAAGATTTGATACATAATGCCATATTATCAACATATGTGAAGTTTTATGACATACTATTTTAAACAACGTAATGTTGTTGTTTAATGTTGGGATCCTCAATGAGATCAAAATTGTTTCATACACTCATTGGATCAACTATGTAATTTTTTTATAGATCAACTATATACTTTTGTTGGGGAAAGGGGGTTATTGTGATAGTTCCTCCCTATTTTGATCAATTATATTAAAGACTACCATGTGGAATAAAGTTGTTATTATCTTATGCATTGTTGTGTTGTGATTTGTTGCGTGTAATATTTATTTAATAAAATTTTGTTGGTGATGTAAGTTATAGGGAAAACACAATGAATTACAAAACTAGTAGTAAAATATTGAAACAAGCAGTCCTAAAGCAAATTAAAGATGAAGACAAAATTTTCTATGTTGTGCTAATATTTAGCTTAATGAGTTATCCTAGTGATAGTCCTATGTGGTGGAGGCAAGATGCTCACCAAAAACTATTCTAAATGTTGGTACAATTGTAAATTAGTTTTCAATGCTTTTATGTGGAGATTAAGTTTCAAGAGAGCTTATTTGAGATCTTAATTTAAAAAATACCTCAGCCAATTTCATAGAAAGCTCCACTTCTAGTTTAGAATGAGAGACACACATTTTTAAAATGTCACCTCAACCAATATAAATACATCTTTGGAGTTGTAAATTTTTTGATTTCCATGTCCACTTTAATGTAGTTAAATTGCATATATAAAATAAAATTTCTCTCCATCTATTAAACTAAATTTACATGTCTTGAAAGGGTCAAGTTAAGGGTTGGACAATAGTGTAGTTTCTACACATGACCATACTTATTTATGTTGGATTTCTCCCTTTCATGTAAAAATACATTTCCAAGTGTATAAAGGTTGTGAGACTGAAAATTACACCTCAAAGAAACTACAATGTTAATCAGTAATCAAGTTCATTTTGCAACAAATCCTCTCTGGGTGCTATAGAATCTATATATGATTCCATGTTTTAAGGTTTTTTTGTATATTTAAAAATATCCTAAAAACTATTTGATTCTATATGATATTTGTTTACTGAGGAACATATGTTTACAAGAATATTTAATGAATCATATAGTGTTAATGTTATAAACTAGTATTGGATTGCTATTTTTAAGTGCAATTGAGGGAAGTTCATTTTAAATATCTCTTGCATGCTATCAGTGTATTAAAGATTGATTTGATATTTTATTTTGTAGATAAATTTTCACTTGATTCATATTCATTCAACACCTAGTTAGGTGATGTTTATTTCTGATGTCATAGTCATTGAGATTTTTTTTTTCTTTTTTGCATTTGCATTTTTTTTGCTTTGTTTCACCAAATATAACCTATCAATAATTACTCCCCCACAATTACATTTTTAATGTAATTCAAGGCTTCCTTATATTTTTTTGAGAAATGTCTCAAACACAATCCCAACATTGATCCCTTGTTTCAAAATGGCATAGGAAATACTCCAGAATAACAAGGCATTGAAGTTGTGTTGCATAAAATAGAACTATGAATGGGGAAGGCATGGAGCTATAGTGTATTTTCTACACATGACCATACAACTTGACATCCCTCACATTGCATAAATTAAAATTTTGGAAGTACATTTTTTGTATATAGTTATATATAGGATGAACTTGATTTTCTTACAATCAACACATTATGTGACCCATATGATGTTTTTAAAGGTACATGAGAGATTCAAATTCAAGATCTACCTGAATTTCATATATTGATAGCAAAAATCAATAATTATGCCCTCAGATCTTCTATTATA
>JARHVA010000160.1:3845000-3860000 GCA_037957365.1 Torreya grandis | reverse complement strand
ATGCAATTATGGCCAAGCAAGGCCCATGCATGTAACTTAATACATCTAATGTCAATTATAACCTTGTTAGCCCAAATTATAAACTATATCTAGCTAATAATGTATTTGGTTTTATCTTATACATAATTGGGGCCAACTGAACCCCATGAAAGTAATTTTGTCCATATAATGTTCTAGTTGGTTTCATTAGCCCTGATTGCAAACCATATTGAACCAGTTGAGTATTTAGGTTCAATATGATATGCAATTGGGGCCACTCAATCCCCAAGCAAGGAATTATATCCATCTAATGTCAGTTGGGGCTCTAATTACACCATGTTAAATCAATTTATATTTTTTTCAATATTATACACAATTGAGGACAACCAAGTCCTCTGTAATTAATTGCTTGTACCTAGAATATCAATTAAGGAATTTTTCATCCCATGCAATGAATTGTGTCTATCTAATGTCTATTATGAATATTTTCCCCTAATTTCACATCATATTTAACCAATCAAGTATTTTATTTAGTATAATTTATAACTAAGAGTAATTAGTCCCTGTGTAAGGAATTCGTTCAATATAATGTCAATTAGGGCTTTTATAGCACACCATATTAAACTAATTAAATATTTAGTTCAATATAATACACAGTCAGGGTTAAATGAGGCCGTATAAAGGAATTATGTCCATATAATGTCAATTGGATCTCTAATTGCACACCATATTATAAAAAACCAAGTATTTAGTTTAGTTTGATACGTAATTGGGGCCAACCAAGCTCCATTGAAGGAAATATGTCCATTTAAAGTCAATTTGGAATCTATTGGGCTTATTCCACACCATATTAGGATCAAAATAACAATAAATTTATTTATAATTTAATACATCTCCAATTATCATTCAAAGCTATCCATTCTTGCCAAGAACATTAGTCCCAAACAACAATCTTAATCAACCAATATTTGATCTTAAGACTTTAGGCCTAATGGCTCCCATTCAAGTTTTAGGGTGTTGAGAATATGTAATATGATTACATTATTAACATGATTACATTATTAAATATTGAGATCACATTAATAACATGATCACAGTATTTGAATTTGAATTCAGATCCTACACCTTTTGGCTCAAGAATGGCTTGGATTCCCAAGCCAAAGGCTTGGACTATCAACGTACAACCAAGTTTTGAAGGGTATGAAAATAAAAAAACAAATTTTGAATTTGATTTCCAAATACACTAAGAATTTCAACATGAAAATTCAAAAACATGATACCGTCACAATAAACATGCTCTCCTCTTTCCAAAAATATGAGTTTTATAATTTTTAGACTAATTTAATGTTTCAAATTTTGTCAATTTCTAAATATGCCTTTTTTAGGCCAATACATGGCACAAACATACATGCCTATACATGTTCATATAATTTGTCTTTCACTGATCCAAGTGAAAAAAATTTATGTGATGACCAAGTAGGTATAATTCTATACACATTTAAACAATGATTTTCATTTTTTTGAATTAGTTAAGCGTGTCACATAGACGTTTATCCATTTATTTGTTAGTTTTTGGGATCTATTTACCTTCAAAATTTATAAAAAAAGTATTTATTGAAAAAATATAAAAAATACATGTGATGTAGTAGAATATATTATACAAATATTCCCCAAAGGGTTTTAAATAATATTAAATGCTACTCAAAAAAATGGTGCACATCACGGCCGTCTATCAACTACATTTTCTTAAAAAAATAGGAGTTACTCTTCAGATAAAATTATGGCCCTACTTAAAATTATGTTGAAATAATTCCTTGGGCAAACCTTGATTGGCATGAATTATGTATCATCTAAAATTGAATACTTGATTAGTTCAATATGGAATGCAATCAAGGCCATGTAAGCCATAATTTCCATTATATATGAATGTAATTCCTTGCACATGGCTCCTTTAGACCAAATTGCATATCAAATTAAAAAAATACTTATTTATTTAATATGGTGAGCACTTGGATCCCCAATTGATATCATATGGATGAAAATCCTTACATTGAAGCTCAGTAGGCCCCTGGGATGAATTTATCCCTAATTAACATACTCTATTTATAGTAATAATTAGGATCATAGGGATGAGATTGGTTAAAATTGCATCAATCATTACCATAATTGACTTCATAGGCTCAATCTATGATGATGTGGGGGATAATTGATCCCAAATTCACAATCTTTAATACTCATAGATCTATGTTCAAGGAGCTCAAATTTTCCCCAATCACCATCATTATTGTAACTTAGTAAGAATCAGGTTTAAACACATGGCATATCTATAAATTATACATTAATATATAGGTCCTTAAACCTAAGCCCTATGCCCTATGCCTTATGCCCTAATCCCTAAAACATAAATTGTAATTCATTTTCCCTAATGTCCACTACATGCCATAAACATACATTCCTTATATGAAGTTTTAATATTTAGTTCAATCTAATACACAATCAGGTTTAAATAAGCCCTAAGAAAGGAATTATGTCCATATAATGTTAATTAGGTCTCTAATTGCACACCATATTATAAAAAAACCAAGTATTTAGTTTAGTTTGATATGTAATTGGGAGCAACCAAGATCCATCCAAGTAAATATGTCCATCTAATGTCAATTTAGGATCTATTGGCCTGATGCCACACGATATTATGATAAAAAACAATAAATTTATTTATAAGTTAATACATCTCCAATTATCATTTAAATCTATCAATTCTTGACAAGAACATTGGTCCCAAACAACAATCTTAATCAACCAATATTTGATCTTAAGACTACTAGGCCTAATGGCTCCTAGTCAAGTTTTAAGGTGTTGAGAATATGTAACATGATTGGATTATTAAATACTGCAATTGCATTAATAACATAGTTAATAATATGATCATAGTATTTGAATTTGAATTCAAATCCAGCACCTTTTGGCTTAAGCATAGCTTGGATTCCTAAGCCAAAAGCTTGGACTGTCAATGTACAACCAAGTTTTGAAAGGTATGAAAAGAAACAACAAATTTTGAATTTGATTTCCAAATACACTAAGAATTTCAACTTGAAAATTCAAAAACTTGATACTATCATGACAAGCATGCTCTCCTGTTTCCAAAAATATGATTTTTATAATTTTTAGACTAATTTAAGGTTTCAAATTATGTTGATTTCTAACTATGCCTTTTTCAGGCCACTACATGCCACAAACATACATGCCTATACATGTTCATATAATCTGTCATTCATTTATCCAAGTGAAAAAAAATATATATGGTGACCAAGTAGGCCTAATTGTTTACACATTAAAAAAATGATTTTCATTTTTTTGAATTAGTTAGGCATGTTGCACAGACGGTTATCCATTTCTTTGTCATTTTTAAGGATCTATTTACTTGAAAATTTTATAAAAAAAGTATTTATTGAAAAAATATAAAAACATATAGGTGACGTACTAGAATATCTTATATAAATATTGCCCAAAGGGTTTCGAATAATATTAAACACTGCTCAAAAAAATGGTGCAAGTCACAGCCATCTATCTACTATGTTTTTTGAAAAAAATAGGAGTTACTATTCAAATTTTAGATGTTTGACCTAGTTATATGTAACCTTTTTTTTTAAAATAGTGTTTTGGAAACTAGACTCAAAATGCTACATTTCATGTTCTTACACCATCTTCAAATTTATAGTGTATATATCTCAAATTATCTATAGAAGTTTAGATTTATGAAATTTCAAAAAAATCATGTCCATGGGTAGGCCACTTTTGTCCCCCAACTTTGTGCACTTACCCTTAAAAGTGAGTGTAACAATTATTTTATTTTTTTATTAAGGTAAATGAGGTAGTGTTTGACAAGTGCTATGAACTATACTGAGACAAAAATGAAGGGTCCAAATCCTCTACAAACCACATATAATAATCATTAGTGTCAATAACATACCAGCAGGGTATAAATATACCATAAATGACCACAACCAACATAACATGTCCAATGAAATTTGACTCCAAGTGGGACTAGACACAACATTTACTTTTTACTTTTGATAATATTTATGTTTTTTTAAAACAAAATTACACATGCATGATATATTAGCCTCTATAAATATCAATATAAACTTTAGCAAAACTTAGTTTTTCATAAAAACTTAACTAGCAATTGCCCCAAAGGTGCAAGTTACACTGAAAGGGTTGTACTTTTTTGTTTTTGGTAAAGTAGGGTTTTATAAATTGAAAAAATATAATTCAGTAGTTGTACCTCACTTGAAATCCATGACTACCAACTTCATCTCAGATTTTGTGTGTGTAGAGTGAAGGAAGAATAATCTTATATTTTAGGTAATGGTAAACAATGAGGTTGGATGTTTCTTCATATGACTTGACAATGAATTATGCGAGAAAGAGATGTTTCATTTCATGACAAACTTGAGAAATGATGAAGTAGTGAGATGGACTCTCTCTCTATATAATTTTTTTTATTATATATTATATATTTTTTTATTAGTATGATTACTATTAATAATGTGCATGTATATAATATAATAAATATTAATATTAATATATATAATTAATACATATTATACATAATACATAATTTTATATTGCTAATATATTTTAATATTCTAAAATAGTATATGTTATATATTATTATAATATAATAATATATCATATATATATATGATTAATATTGATATATTAATATATAATTAATTTATTAATTATATATTATGTATATATAATATAATATAGTATAGTATATATTAATATATTCTATTGATAGACATCATATTAAAAAAATTATATTATTAATATATTTTAATATTTTTAATGTTTTATATTTGTTTTTGGATCATTACGGCATTAGTATTGGCCCCCCAACCTGTAATGTAAAAAGTTTTACAATGCCTAGCACAAAGCAAACCAAAATTAAAAAAACAACAGACATCCACCAAAAATTGAGACTAAGAGAAACATTGAAGGGCCACGTAGGAAGCTAGTATAACAAGAGAAAGCCACAAATCCAAAAGACTAGACATATCGAGATATAAAAAAATTAGCACGGACACCAAACCAATAGCTTAAATAGTAGCACTTGTGATGCCATCCTCATTCAAATCTAACAACACCAAATCATATTTTCCCCGTACATGTTCCTCCTTCCCAACCACATCTACTTCATTCACCTGGCATAGTCAGTCAAAACCCCTAGATGAGGAATGCATAAAGGACATTGCCACCTCCTTCGATCTAGGGTCTGCAACCTCCACCAGCATCAATTTATTCAGTGATGGTGCTTCTAGAATTCTAGAAAACACCCATTTAACCAACTTCCTCATTGCCTCCACCCTCTTCTGCTCATGTTGATGGCTATGTAACTACACCAACTCTAGGATGGGATTCATTATTTGTGACACCACTGGCAATGAGACAAATTTATTGATCTTCATGTCAGGTAGAATGACCTTCTTGTGGTGGTCCTCCATGAAATTTAAGAGAATCATGAATTTAGTTCCCAAAGCTCGAAATGTAGAAGTAGGGATGAATCATAGGCCATCTTGCTCTAAGAACAACATGAATGAGAGAGGGGTCAATTCATACAAATAAATTTTCTTGATTAATCTAACTTGACATTCCAGATGATTGTAGAATGTTACCACCTTTGCTGCCACCACCGCATCAGATATTAGGAACATGAGATTAGAGGCAAAGACAATCACCACTTATGAGTTCACCCTGCACTTGATCTCCTTAACTAGGAACTCTTGCCCCAAAACATCCACTATAGCATTGTGCACTTCCTCTAAAGGTAACCAAAAATTATGTCAGATATAGGCTCATGATATTAGTCCCTCAAAGGTCATCTCCCTCACCTTACTAGACCTAAATATATATGTAGTGCTAAGTTCAATGTTAGTTTGGCTCCCCATTGATTTCACCCCCAAATACAACATAGAATTCTCATAGGCCACCTATACATATGCAACGTGAAACATGATGGCTAAAGAATAAATGGGCATAGGGGAAGCCTCTAGGCTCTTTCATGCTAAGGAGAGCTGTCAATCACCCCAATTAAAATCCTAACCAACATAAATGTGAATCCTCCTCCCCTATCACTTCACACACATTCTTGACAAACAATGATTAAATGGAGTGAGTGGCGGCATGCCCAAAGTGTTAGCAACCACAATGCTCTGGTAAAGGCTCCAATAGCTAGATTAGCCATTTTGTAATTGCTTTGTGTGGAAAAAGCAATACAAAAGGATAGCTGAATAAAATTCAACCAAGATCAATAAATGAAATTGAAGCGAAATCCTCCCAAGTATCCTCGATATCATCCAACCTATAAACTTTTGATTGATCAATGCCATAGTTTGCTAGGAAGTACATAGCTGTATTCACCTCCCAAAACCAATCTTACCACTTTACAGTAGAGAAAGCTTCCAAATTTTGCCATGTTTTCTTCAAGATATTCTCTAGGTGCAATGATTTAGCCTCTCTTTTTCCAAATCTACAAGGATAACTTGTGAATCACCTTCCACAATTAGATTTGGAATCCCACATTGGATAGCCAATTCAATACTCCTCTCTAAAGCTTGAGCTTCTACTTTGTTATTAGACCCATCCTAGATTTTCTGTAATCATTGATCCATAACAGTCATGAATAATGTATTCTCCCTGGAATCCCCTAGATTACCACATTTTACACCATTGAAATTTAATTTAAACCACCTTGGAGGATGGGGCATCCATTCCTACATTCTACTTCTAACCTCATTATCGATGACGATTGACCCATTAACGGGGGAATGTATTATATATTATATTACATTACATTATTTATTAACATATGAATATATTATAATATATAGTATATATTATTATTATATATAATATTATATTATATAATATTTTTTTTAATATTAGTAAATGCTTTTAAAATAATTTAATTAGAATTATAAATTAGAGAAGCATTTTTGAGTCAAAACTATAAATTGAGAAGGAATAAGCTTTTATAGAAATCGAAGCTTCAAATTGAAACTGGGGCACAACTCAAGGCCAGTCCCCAATAAACAAGTAGATAATAAAATGACACAAAGACAACCAAAAATCTAAAAGACAAATAAGGGAATCTAACACAAAGAGGACATACTACAAAACCACTATAGATGGCAAAGTACCAAAGGTAGAAGAATCACACAACAAAAACTAGAAAAATGAAGAAATCCTTCAACGAACAAAAAATGAAATTAAACAAAAATAAAACCTACAATCCTGAACATCAAGGATCATGCACAAGTAGAAGGGCTTATCCTCAAAGAGAAATCATCCAACATCTTCTAGCAACCATTCCGAATAAGTTATTTTGCTTCTAGTCTCAGTCTTTTTGCCCTCGATTTGCGTCCTCTACGTCTTGCTGGCATTCCTACATTTACCTTTTATTTCCCACCATTAACATGAAAAAACAAAATAACCTTAAAGATAGGTCCTCCAAACAAATATCCACCAATATATCATATTATAATAATAAATATAATTATTGTTCATATTATTATATAATATAATATTATCAAATCTTAATTTTTAACACCAAAATAATAATAATATTAATAATAATAATAATTAATACCCCTATGTAAGATTTAAAAAGACCAAAACCAAATTATTTGTATGTGATATTAAAAAATGGAAACCTTATAATAGATAAGTAATTTTAGTTGTTGAATATTTTGTATTTGTAAAACTTTATCTCCTCTTATTATTTATCCATGCTTTTACCTTAACACTGTCATTAATTTAACTAAATGAAATTTAATTTAATTTAATTTAAATATAAATGTTCACAAGAGACCATGAATAGTTTGGACCAAAAAATATATTACTTAAAACTGGTATAATAAGAAAATACTATAAATATCAAAAAGTATATCACTTAAAAGGAGTATAATAAGAGAATACGAAAAATATCTTTAAAAGATATTTTTAAAAAATAAGTTAAAAAAATGATAAAATTTTAAAAAATAGAGAAAGGATGAAATTTTCAAACCAATAAACTATTCATTGTCTTACAAATCTATACCAAATTAGCTGTGAAAGAAGAATAAATAAACAATATGGATTCATTACAAACTATTTGGAATAAATCTGTACCATTCTATACCCTAGTGTTTTTAGCTGTGAGGGATTTTAGGGTTTTGAAATTCAATAAAATATCATCCGTGAAAATGTAATGTAAATGTAAATATCAATGTCAATCCAATAAAGATTTTATGACCTTTATTTTCTTTTTTGGGTGATTGAACTTCAACCTTAGCCTGCTACTATTTTTGCTCTCACCAACATTGTACAGGAAAACTACTATCTTTTTACATGATTAAAAGAGGGAATATGACCAGTTGAAAACATGAGAAAAATAGAGAAAATATCATGCTCCCACTGCCATTCTGCATCAAGTTTTAGCCTCATTACAATCAAGTGTGGTACTATATGTCTTAATTATTCCCTCGACATTATTGTGTTCCTACCAATTCTCCTATGCTAGATTGATAACCACATTATTTTATTTTATTTGATGCTATTAAATTAATATTAATTAGTTTTAATATTAATTTCATTTATAGTTGCATTTCGATCAAAAAGAATAAATTAACTATATATATTACCAAAAATATATTAAATATAATATTATTTTTAACTTTGATATTATTTTAATATAGGATTCGAGCACTGCAAGTACTCTAAAATTATAATTCAGAAACAAATAAAATTAGAAGATGGATAATTATTAGAAGTTCTAGTATTGGGGAGATTGCATAGACAATGCCAGAATAGTGAAGTGCTACCAAGGGAGGCCCCATAAAATTTGAAGAGGGTCACAGGGGTCCCCTAAACCATGTTTTATTAACTTAACATCCTTAAGATAGCTACAAATAGTGTGTTACACTATTCTTGTTTTGTTGATAAATAATAATATGCTTTACATAAAAATTCCCAAGATAATATGTAATAAGCATGCTAAATAAGTTGATAGTTTGAGCAAACATGTTAAAAAACTACAAAAAATATAGATTGCCCAAAGACTGGAGCAATAATAATTCCATATGATCAAGCATTATCTAGAATGTTTCATATGTCTTATGAGGTTATATAGCTTGTTGGTTATTGCCTTCTTGCAAACCTAAAATTTCAAGCTTTTTGTTATTTTCCTCCATATTTAGTTTATGGAAGCTCCAAAGAGGATGTTGTCCATTTAAGTTCATTTATCTCTATTTATACTAATCTAGTTCAAGTTATGCCCTTGTGTTTTTAGTTGTTAAAAGATGGACATTTTGGGAATATATTTTAGACCAATTAATACTTTTCAATGGTAATTTAACACTATAAATATTTGGGCTCTTAGTTGTTAATACGAATGAAATTATTTTGACCTTGTCACAAGAAAAACATTGCAAACTACTTAAACGCACACAAACTTACTTTCACTAGACGGCATGTCAAAAAAAGGTAGATTGGATTGCATAAGGTCCTGCAACAACAAAAGGATTGTTGATAATTCCATTTGCAGCCCACTACATACTAGTGAGGGCTGTATAATAATATAGAGAAATAAATACCGTGAATAAAAAGGGAGTGTTGAGTTTGCATTAGCATTGGCTTTGGCACTAGGCAACAACATTCCTCCATAGTGGTACACATAGATACTACCTTGCATTCCAAACAATCATTGATCTATTCTAACATTTGTTTGACCCAAAGTTATATGTTGCTCTTTCAACATTAAATTTAAACATGATAATATCTTAGCAATAAAGTAAAGTTTAAAGCTTTTCTCCATATTTATTCTTTTACCTTAAACCCTAACATAGTGGTATAGCTAAATTGATATCAGAATTTTGAGATTAATATCTCTAATATTATTTCAAATTAATGTAATAAGGATATGTATGCTAGGATTTTGAATTAAATTTTAATTTTCTATCTATACTAGCACTAAATAAATTTAAGTGCATGGAGATTGCCCTGTAAATACAAATCTTCTCAATAACAAAGCTTGAAACATTTTTTAGTTGACATAATTACAACTGAAATCCCAATGATTAATAATATAGTAAATTTACTCAAATAAGCCCACCAAGAAATATTTTTTATTTAAACATTGATTGGTCTGTGAATAAGGAATGATGATCCAATAATTAATAATTTAGAATGATTTAAGGCATGACATATTAAAACTTCCCCAAAATAAGGAAGGTCATGATAACTTAATAATGGCAAAGTGATAGTGCATACCATCTCTGCATAAATTCATAAAAAATTCCCATAGGCCATTTATAAATGAGCAGGGGTAGGGGTAGGGGCAAGGGCAGGGGTTGTGTCTACACTTACAATGGTGCTTGGTTACTATTGACTAAATTTGAACCTAAGTCAAGTTTTGTCAAAACCCCTTGCATATTCAAACTTATCATGAAGTCTTCTAGATTTGAACATGTTCAACATGGTCCTAAGAGAGGTCTAGTCACATTTTGAAGGTCACATAATATGTTCTAACTTTGTCACATTTGTCATTTGTCTAAATGTCATTTTAGGCCACCTTTTAGGCCATTTTTATGAAATGTATAGTTATAACCAAAAGACAAGTGTGTCAATAAGTTATCTAATGTATGCCATGTCATAGAATGTTAGAAGATAGTTTGAAACTGAAAAATTTGCAAGTTTAACATACAAACAAGAAGATCATCTATAAAAGTTAGTTTAAGATACTTGTATGGATTGATGTAACTAGTTTGGCACATGTGAGGGATTAAGGGAAGTGTCTTCAGATTCCCACAAGTTAGTTTCAGGTTCAAGAAGCTTCAATAGGTTCAAAAATGGCCAAAAGGGTCTCTCTCTCTTATTGCTCCCTTGGATAGATCAAAAATGGTCAACATTTTGCACTTGGTATGGACAAGAGAAGAAGAGTTGGACTAAGTACATTTGGTGGATGATACTAGTCCTTGTGAGCTTCCAATCCATGGCCATAGTTATAATATTGGTGGTTTGTACTATATGAACAATCACTAAGATAGTTAGTGACTCCAAACTTCCTATGCATCCCTAATGGCTTCAATTTTCTCATATGTTGGCCTTGGTCTGTGTGAACCAAGTGTTGTACATGGACTTGAAAAAAAAAATATTCCTTTCCACGATGTATTTAACTCATTTTTCACATCTGAATATGAATATATAGTTAGGATCATCCTTGAGTTTGAAGTAAACACCATTGAGGTCTGTAAAACAGTGATTTGGTAGTTGTAGGTGAAGGTGTGGAATGGAAGTTTTTAAAATAACTTGAAATTAATACCCTCATGATGTAATGTGATTTATAACTTTAGTTTATCATACAGGAAAACATGATTTGAGGTCATCATAGATCTATATCCTCATTGTTTGTTGTAGGCAAAATGCATATTGATAATATATGCCATAGAGGATTGGAGATGTCAATGATCTTTGGGAGAGCCAAGTTGTATGTTCTATGAGAGGTATCCACATATGAATATATTATATATTATATTACATTACATTATATATTAACATATGAATGTATTATAATATAAAATATATATTATTATATATAATATTATATTATTATAATAAATATTTTTAATATTTGTAACCGCTTTATCTAATCATAATTATAAATTGGAGAAGCATTTTTGAGTTAGAGCTATAAATTAGGAAGGAAGAAGCTTTTACAAAAATCAAAGCTTTAAATTGGAACTGGGGCACAACTAGGGACCAATCCCCAATAAACAAGTAGATAATAAAATAACATAAAGATAACCAAAACTCCAAAATATGAAAAAATGGAATCCAACACAAAGAGGACATGCTACAAAAGCACCATAAATGGAAAAGTACCAAATATAGAAGAATCACACAACAAAAAATAGGACAATGAAGAAATCCTTCAATGAACAAAAACTGAAATTAAACCCAAATAAAACCTACAATCCTGAACGTCAAGGATCATCCATAAGTAGAAAGGCTTCTCCTCGAAGAGAAATCATCCAACATCTTCTCCCAACCATTCCAAATAAGTTCTTTTGCTTCTAGTCTCAATCTTTCTACCTCTGGTTTTCATCCTCTATGTCTTGTTGACATTCCTACATCTATGTTTTGTTTCCCACAATTAAAATGAAAAAAACTGAATAACCTTAAAGACAAATCCTCCAAACGAGTCTCCAGTAGTATATCATATTATAATAATAAATATAATTATTATTTATATTATTATATAATATAATATTGTCAAACTTTAATAATAATAATACTAATACTAATAATAATAATAATCCTGTGCAAGATTAAAAAATACCAAAACCAAATTATTTGCATGTGGTATTGAAAAAGGGAAACATTATAATAGACAAGCCATTTTACTCATTGAATATTGTATATTTGTATAGCTCTATCTCCTCTTATTATTTATCTATGCTTTTACTATAATATTATCATAAATTTAACTAAATGAAATTTATTTTAATTTAAATATAAATATTCACAAGAGGCCAAGAATAGTTTGGACTAAAGAATATATTAATTAAAATGGGTATCATAAAAGAATACCAAAAACACCAAAGAATATATTACTTAAAATGGGTAAAATAAGAGAATACCAAAAATATCTTTAAAAGATATAAAAAATAACTAAAATTAAAAAGAAATGACAAAATTTTAGAAAAGGGGAAAAGGACAATATTTTCAAACCACTAAAATATGCATTGTCTTATAAATATGTACCAAATTATCTGTGAAATAAAAATAAATAAACAATATGGATTCATTCCAAACTTTTTGGAACAAATCACTACCATTCCATACCCTAGTGTTTTTTAGTTGAGTGTACTAGGAACCCTTGGGAATGGTAAGGCATGGTTGAGGGATTTTAATATTTTGCTATCCAATAAAATAGTGCACGTGCAAATGTAATGTCAATGGCCATGTCCACTCACTGTTATGGCCTTTCCTTTTCTTTCCTAGGTGATTAAACTTCAATGTCAGCCTACTAATGTTTTACGGCCACTGAAGGTTTTTCCTCTCATCAACATTGTACCCTATTTACATGAACATAAGAGGGAATACAACTAGTCAAAAACACAAGAAAATTGGGAAATCACCTTTTTCAGTTGATGCCATATTAATCATTCTAATTTTTATATTAATGCTATTTCCCTCTCTTGGAAGCTATATATTTTTAATTTTTTAATAAAAAATATAAGATCATTAATATTTCAATTTGATATTTAATTCATGTAAAATAAATTGTATTAAATATCAATGATATTGTATAAATTTTCACCTAGAGTAAATTTAACATTAAATTTGATTAAATACTATTTATGTTGAGTATCTTAACCACACAATTTGGTTAAAATAGCTACTATAGAAACACAAAATGGACACATGCCCTTTTAAATATATACTTAAAAACTAGATTTAATTACATAAATTCTCCAAAAGTATAGAATAAAAATGATACATTTGTATTTGACACAATGTCTTGATGGGTATCGAATATGTGGGATTATTTAGCAGCGGAGCGTCAATGTTAGAGCAATACTTGAAGAGATGTTATTTAATATTTTATCATGAAGTTTATTTTAAAGAGATGCTTATTTAATTTGAACCTTTTGATGTGTGTAGATTTATCTTTGAGCATGAGGAGCATGGTTACAAAATTATTCAGGAGTTTGGATATATAGACCAATTTTATCATATTACACCATAATATATTGCATTGTATGTAGGATGGAATAAATTCTGATTCAAACTATAGTTCAATTCACATCATGTTGAAATGCACATGTCACCTCCGATTATAGACAATCAAGCAATGAGGTGTCCAATCAAGATAAGAAAATGGAGGTTTGTGGATTGGATGAAACAACTATATGATATGTGAAAATGCAAGAAACTTACAGATGAAGACAGTCCTAAAGCAAATTAAAGATGAAGACAAAATTTTCAATGTTGTGTTAAATTTTAACTAAATGAGTTATCCTAGTGGCAACCCTATGTGGTGGAGGCAAGATGTTCACCAACAACTAGTCCAAATGTTAGTACAAATGTAAATTACGTTGTACTGTTTTTGTGTGGAAATTATGTTTCAAGAGAGCTTATTCGAGATCTTAATAAAAAAAATACCTCAACCAATTTCATGGCAAGCTCCACTTCTAGTTTAGAATGAGAGACACCCATTTTCAAAATGTCACCTCAACTAATATAAATACATTTTTGGAATTTTAAAGTTTTTGATTTCCAAGTCTAGTTTTAAGTAGTGAAGATGCATCTATAAAATAAAAATTTTCTCCATCTATTAAACTAACTTTACACGTCTTGAAAGGGTCAAGTTAAAGGTTGGACAATAGTGTAGTTTCTACACATGGCCATACATTTTTTTAAGGTAGGTCTTTATGTTGGATTTCTTCCTTTGATGTAAAAATTAATTTTCAAGTGAATAAAGGTTGTGAGACTAAAAATTACACCTCAAAGAAACTACAATGTTAATCAATCATTAAGTTCATTTTGCTACAAATCCTCTTTGGGTGCTCTAGAATCTACATACAATTCCACATTTTAAGGGTTTTTGGTATATTTAAAAATATCCTGCAAATTAGTTGATTTTGTATGATATTTTTTTACCGAGTAACATATGTTTACAAGAATATTTAATAAATCATAAAGTGTTAATATTATAAATTTGTATTGGGTTGCTATTATTTTAGTGCAATTGAGGGAAGTTATGTTTAAAGATCTCTTAGATGTTATTAGTGTATTATAGATTTATTCGATCTTTTATTATGTAGATAAAATTTCACTTGATTCATATTCATTCAACACCTAGTTAGGTGGCGTTAATTTTTGAAGTATGTCACAGTCATTGAAATATTTCTTTCTTTTTGCATTTACAATTTTCTTAATTTGCTTCACCAAATATAAACTATGAATAATTAC
>JARHVA010000160.1:3800000-3840000 GCA_037957365.1 Torreya grandis | reverse complement strand
AAAGGTGTTGGTAATGGTGGAATTTGTTGAGAGGGTGTTTCAAAACCATTATTGCTTTCATTGTTTAGAGGTGGGATGACATTTTCTTCATTGCTAATTTATTCATTATATGTTTCCATGAAATTTTCTTAATGCTTAATTTAATCATTATTTGTTTCTATCAAATTTTATTCATTAATGGGGGGTGAAACATCATACATAGACTCATCATTAACAAAATTAAAAACTTGGAACTTTGAATGTGAACTTCCAACATTAACTAATTCATTATTTTAAATTTCATTATTATTCATTCATTATGGTCAATTTCCACATTATGTAATGGATTATATTAAATTTCATCATTTTTTAATTCATTATCATTAATTGGCTCATTATCTATGGCATTTGGTTCATTAAGATTAGGGTTTGTACCTTGTCTACCATGAAGTTTTTGCATTTGTAGCTTATGATTCTCTCTCAAGTATTCTAATTCTTATGGTGTTTTGTTCTTCAACAACTTCCTCTTATTTTTTAAATGTTATTCAAAACCCATCAGAAGGGACAATAGATAAATTTCAAATGTGGGGTCAAGTACACAAGTATGCAGATCTCACAAAAGTACATAGAGGATGTTTGTAGGGATAGAAGTCTTGATTTGGGTTTAAAATAGTCATTAATAATTGTGCTTAATCTAAAATAATAATAAAATGGTCACGTTAATACATAACATGATCACGTTAATACATAACATGATCACGTTATGTGTTGTATAAGGTTCTGGCCCATCTAACCCATTGAGAAGCTTATATTGATAATAACATGATCATATTATGTAATAAAATGATCATGTTATTATCTATATATGTTTTGGGGTTGGTAATTGGCAATGAGAATTGAGTGTTATCTATGTTAAGAATAACATGATCATGTTATTAAATAATTTGATTGCATTATACTTAATATAGATAAGGGATTATGGATTAGGGATTAAGGCATTAATGCATAGGGTTTGTGGATTAGGGATTACAATTTATGTTTTAGGGTTTAGGGATTAGGGCATGTAGGGTTTGGATTTAAGGATGTATATAAGGTATAATCACTATATGCCATGTACAAACCTAATTTTTGTTATAAAGGATGTTAATTGGGACTAAATCTATTGGTAAATAGGGAAAGTTTTTGGTTTAAAATTTAGGGTACAATGTTTAATGCTTAGGTTTAGGGTGCACATGGTTAATCACAAACATATAATTCTTAGTTTCAATGATGTTAATTTGGGATAAAATGATTGGTTCGAGGTTTAAATAGTTTATATTTATTTTTTAGAGTTTATGGATTATGAATGTTAAGCATTAGGGCTTAGGGTATAGGTTTTAGGATATATAATATAGAATCATGATGGTGATTGGGGAAAATTAGTGCTGATCAACCCTGAAATCACATGTTATAGTCATGCAATTAGGTTGAAGGGGCTTGAAATAGACCCAATTTACTTGAGATGTACATCTAGGTTAAATGTGAATTTAGGATCAATAATCCCTTACATCATCGTAGATTGAGCCTACAAAGTCAATTGTGTTAATGGGTGATGGAATTATAACCAAGTTCATCCTTGTGAACCTAATTCTTATTGTATATATATAAAGTATGTTAATTGGGGCTAAATTTATTGGTTTAGGGTTTAGGGTCTATAAAAGGGTTTGGTGTTTAGGACTTATGGCTTAGGGTTTAATGTAAATGGTACAAGATTTAGGTTTCAAATTAAATGGTACAAGGTAACTTACGGTTTAAGATATTAGATATAGGGTCTAATCACTAAGGTAATTTAAGAACACTTGAGCTACTTTTGACACCTATTTATGACTGATTACCTTCATGTTTACATTTTTAATAAAAATACAGTCATTTATGCCATGTACATGTTATATATTTTATTGAGTCATAAATTTGGTTTAGGGGCTCAATTTTTCTCATATCATGTAGGGAATTACACATATTGACTAATTAGATCAATTCATGATAGAAGATCGATCTTTTGATTTTTCCCCAAATCATATCTTGCTATTAAAGGAGTTCAAATTGGCCTCAAATACATCCTTGATTAAAATAATCAACTAGATCCTCCTCTTTGGTTAATTAGGTTGAAAGGGCTTGAAATAGTCCTAATTTACTAAACAGATGCACAACTAGATTAGTACTCCAAAGGCTTTATCCATAGGTTTAAAAAGTGCATTTTATGACATCTCATGATATAATTACTTATATCATACAAGGCATGTATGTTTGTGGCATGTAGTGGACATTAGGCCATAGGGCTTACAATATATGATTTATGGATTAGGGATTAGGGATTAAGGCATAGGGTTTAGGTTTAAGGACATGTATGTTAATGTCTAATTGCTAGATATGCCATATGTTCAAACCTAATTCTTACTACAAAGGATGTTAATTAGGATTAAATTAAAGTTCGTAAATAGGGAAATTTTATAATTTACAATTCAGGGTATAGTGTTTAGGGTTTAGGGTTTATGGCTTCTAGGTTTTAATGTATATACCTGGTTTAGGGTATATAAGGTACAATCATGATGGTGATTGGGGAAAATTTGAGCTCCTTGAACATAGATCTATGAGTATTAAAGAATGTGAATTGGGATCAAATATCCATGTGAGCCTAATTTTTACTAAATATAAAGGATGTTAATTGGGGCTAAATTTATCCTAAGCAGCAATTGAGCTTCAATGTAATGAATTTCATCTATATGATATCAATTGGGGATCCAAGTTCTCACCATATAAAAAAACATTTTTTTTTCAATTTGAGATGCAATTCGATCCAAAGGCGCTGTATGCAAGGAATTACAATCATATATAATGGAAATTGGGGTTTACTTGGCCTTGATTATAGACCATATTGAACCAATCAAGTATTTGGTTCTAGATGATATATAATTGGGGCCAATCGAGGCTTACACAAGGAATTATGTCAACATAATTTTAATTACAGCCCTAATTGCACACCTTATTCAAATAATTGAGTGTTTGAGTGAATTTGATATGAAATCATGACCAATTTAACCCTATAAAAGGAGTTACATCCATCTAATAACAATTGGGATTCTGATTATGTACCAAATTTAATTGAAATAATATTTGGTTCAATATTATCTATGAAATTTAGTCCAAACAAGCCTTGTGTAATAAATTCATCCTTCTACTCTCAATAAATGGTTATGTTGGCCCCAAATACACAACATATTGAGTCAACCAAGTATTTATTTTAGTTAAATATGCAATTATGGCCAACCAAGGCTCATACAAGTAACTGAATACATCTAATGTCAATTACAACTCCGTTAGCCCTGATTGTAAACTATATCTAGATAATCATGTAGTTAGTTTTATCCTATACATAATTGGGGCCAACTGAGCCCCATGATAGTAAAATATTGCATATAATGTTCTATTTGGGTTCCATTATCCCTGATTGCACACCATATTTAACCAATTGAGTATTTAGGTTCAATATGATATGAAATTTCAGCCATTTAATCCCCAATCAAGGAATACATCCATCTAATGTCATTTGGGGATCTAATTACACCATGTTAAATCAATTGATACTTTTTTCAATACTATACATAATTGAGGACAACCATGTCCTGTGTAATTAACTGCTTTCACCTAGAATATCAATCCATGCATTTTTCATCCCATACAACAATTATGTCCATCTAATGTCTATTATGAATATTTTCCCCTAATTTCACATTTTATTTAACCAATCAAGTATTTTAATTTAGTGTAATCTATAATCAAGAGTAATTAGTTGCCTTACAAGGAATTCCTTCAATATAATGTCAATTAGGGCTTTGATAGCATAACATATTAAACTAGTTGAATATTTAGTTCAATCTAATACACAATCAAGGTTAAATGAGCCCTAAGAAAGGAATTATGTCAATATAATGTCAATTTGGGCTCTAATTCCACACCATATTATAAAAAACCAAGTATTAATTTTTGTTTGATATGTAATTGGGGTTAACCAAGCTCTATGAAAGGAAGTATGTCTATCTAATGTCAATTTAGGTTTTATTGGCCTGATTGCACACCATATTAGGATTAAAGGAACAATAAATTTATTCATAGGTTAATAAATCTCCATTTATCATTCAATGCTATCAATTATTGACAAGAAAATTGGCCCCAAACAACAATCTCAAGCAACTAATATTTGATTTTAAGACTACTAGGCCTAATGGTTCCTATTTGGGTTTGAGGGTGTTGAGAATATGTAATGTGATCGAATTATTAAATACCATGATCTCATTAATAATATACTCAATTACATGATCACAATATTTGAATTTTAATTCAATTCCCATGCCTTTTGGCTCAGGATGGCTTGGATTGTCAATGTACTGCCAAGTTTTGAAAGGTATGAAAATAAACAACAAATTTCAAATTTGATTCCCAAATACACTAAGAATTTCAATGTAAATTTTCAAAAAAAAATATACCTTCAAAATGAGCATGCTATCCTCTTTCCAAAAATATTATTTTTATAATTGTTGGACTAATTAAAGGTTTCAAATTCTATTGATTTCTAACTATGCCTTTTTTAGTCCACTACATGCTGAAAACATGCATGCCTATAAATGTTCATATAATTTGTCTTTCATTGATCCAAGTGAAAATAAAATTATATGGTGACTAAGTAGGCCTAATTATACACACATTCAAAACAAAAAATTGTTTTTTGAGGTAGTTAGGCATGTCGCACAAATGGCTATCCATTTATTTGTTAATTTTTAGAATTTATTTACTTACAAAATTCATAAAAACAAAGTATATTAAATAATATTAAATGATTCTAATAAAATGGTGCACATCACGGTCGTCTATCTACTATTTTTTCAAAAAAAAATTAGTTCCTCTTCAAATTTTAGATGTTTGACCTAGTTATACATAACCATTTTTTTAATTAAATAGTGTTTTGGAAACTAGACTCGAAATGCTACATTTCATGTTCTTACACCATCTTCAAATTTATAGTGTTTATATAATAAATTATCTATAGAAGTTTAGATTTATAAAATTTTAGTAAAATCATGTCCATGGGTAGGCCACTTTTTGTTCCCCAACTTTGTGCACTTACCCATAAAATTGAGTGTAACAGTTATTTTATTTTTCAATTAAGTTAAATAAGGTAGTCTTTGATAGGTGTTATGAACCAGACTAGGACACAAACGAAGGGTCAAAATCCTCTAAAAATCACATATAACTTTAATTAGTGTCAATAAAATGCCATTAGGGTAGATATATACCATAAATGGCCAAAACTAACATAACATGTCCAACGATATTTGAATCTAAGTGAGACTAGACACAACTTTTACGTTTTCCTTTTGATAATATTTATGATTTTTTAAAACAAAATTACACATGAATTATATATTAGCCTTTATTAATATCAATATAAACTCTATAAAGACATAGTTTTTCAAAAAAAACTTAACTAGCAGTTACCCCAAAGGTGCAAGTTACACTGAAAGGGTTGTACTTTTATGTTTTTGGTAAAGCAAGGTTATATAAAGTGAAAAAATATAATTCAATAGTTGTACCTCACTTAAAACCCATGACTACCAACTTCATGTCACATTTTGTGTGTGAAGAGTGAAGCAAGAATAATCTTATATTTTAGGTAATGTTAAAAAAAGAGGTTATATGTTTCTTCATATGACTTGACAATGAATTGTGCAGGGCAGAGATGTTTCATTTCATGACAAAATTGAGAAATGATGAAGTAGTGAGATGGACCCTCCCTATATATATAATTTTAATTTTATATATTATATTATTATTTTTGTTAATATGATTACTATTAATAATTAACTACATGTATATAATATAATATATATTAGTATTAATATATACAATTAATACATAATATAGTATAATATATAATTTTATATTATTAATATATTTTAATATTATAAAATATTATATGTTATATATTATTATAATATACTAATAACATATATATATATATATATATATATATATATATTAATATGATTAATATTGATAAATTAATATATAATTAATTTATTAATAATATATTATATATATAATATAGTATAGTATATATTAATATGTACTATTAATACATATCGTATTATTAATATATTTTGATATTTATAATGTATTATATATTATATTACATTACATTATATATTAACATATGAATACATTATAATATATAGTATATATTATTATATATAATATTATATTATTATAATATATATTTTTAATATTGGTAAACGTTTTTATAGAATCTAATTAGAATTATAAATCAGAGAAGTGTTTTTGAGTCAGAGTTATAAATTGGGAAGGAAGAAGCTTTTACAGAAATCTAAACTTCAAATTGGAACTGGGATACAACTAGGGATCAGTCCCCAATAAACAAGTACATAATAAAATGACATAAAGACAACCAAAACTCCAAAAGATGAAAAATGGGAATCCAACACAAAGAGGACATGCTACAAAACCACCATAGATGGCAAAGTACCAAAGATAGAAGAATCACACAATAAAAATTAAGACAATGAAGAAATCCTTCAATGAACAAAAAAAAAATTAAACCCAAATAAAACCTATAATCTTGAATGTCAAGGATCATCCACAAGTAGAAAGGATTCTCCTTAAAGAGAAATCATCCTACATCTTCTGGCAACCATTGTAAATAAGTTATTTCCCTTCTAGTCTCAGTCTTTCTACCTGTGGTTTGCATCCTCTATGTCTCACTAACATTTATACATCTACCTTTTATTTCTAACCATTAAAATGAAAAAACTGTAAAACCTTAAAAATAGGTCCTCCAAACAATTCTTCACCAATATATCATATTATACTAACAAACTAGATTTAATTATGTAAATTATCCAAAAGTATAGAATAAAAATGATAGATTTGTATTTGACATAATGTTTTGATTTGTATAGAATATGTGGGATTATTTTTTAGTGGAGTGTCAGTTCTAGAGCAACACTTAAAGATATGTTGTTTAATAATTTATCATGATGTTTATTTCGAAGAGATGCTTGTTTAATTTGAACATTTTTATTAGAGTATGAGGAGCATGGTTACAAGATTATTCAGGAGTTTGGATATAGGGACCAATTTTTTTGTATTGCACCACAATATCTTGCATTTTATGTAGGTGGGAAAAATTTCTGATTTAAACTAGAGTTCAATTCACATCATGTTGAAATGCACATGTCGCCTCCCATTATAGACTATCAAGCAACAAGGTCTCTAATCAAGATAAGAAAATGGACGTTTGTGGATTATGCGTAATAATTATATGAGATGTGAAAATGCAAGAAACTTACATTTAAAAAAATAACATGTTTATGACTCTGATGATTTGATCCCCGTAGGGTTGGAAGCTATATGAAAAAACTCAAGATTTATATTTCTAAAGAAAATAAAGAGAAAAAGAGACAAGATATTATAAAGAAAAGGGAATTTGTAAAATTAAGTGATACATTACGTATTCTCCATTATATTTTTTTCTCACTAATAATTCACATCTTGTGCTTACATACGAGTTACAAACCCTGATAGAAAAAAGAAAATGTGTTAGTTACAAATAATAATGTGAAGGGGAGAAGATGAGAGTTGAAGGTGAGCATATTTGTTTCTCTTCAATTTTCAATCATTCTTGCTATTGAATCAAATTACTATGATTTTTATTGTTAATTTAAGAAAGTAATCATATTCGATTTTTGTAATACCGAGATAATGATGGTTTAGCACAAAATAAGGAATGAAAGAAGAGAAGAAATGTTTGATGTTGCAAATTGATAATTTGTGTTGTAGGCGTGATGTTGTTCATATTATAGACATGGTTGAGAATGTTCTATGTTTTAGATTAAGGTAAAAGCAGGTATTGAAGGGGCCCCAAAACCCTTTACAGACCAAAAATGATAAAGCAATACAAACCGCCTGGACAGGCAAACCCACTGAAAAATAGTAACAAAACTAGGTTTTACATGGACCTGAAACCAACAAAATAAACCAGTTAAAGCTCCCCAAGTTTTACAAGGACTTGAAACCTAAACAAAAAAACCAGGCTCTATGACCTGAAACAAGAATCCAGGTTTTACAGGGACCTGTAACCTTAAAAAATTCCATGCAATAATAGATCTGAACATTTCAAAGCCGCGTTAACATGAGAATGTTCTATGTTATAGATATGCTTTTGGATATTAATGTTCATGTCCCAAGATTTGGTACATAATGCCATATTATCAACATATGTCAACTTTTATGACATACTATTTTGAATATTGTAATGTTGTGTAATGTTGTGATTCTCAATGAGATAAAAATTGTTTCATACACTCATTGGATCAACTATGTGCTTTTGTTGGGGAATGGGGGCTGTTGTGATAGTTCCTCCCTATTTTGAAAAATTATATAAAACACTACCATGTGGAATAAAGTTTTTATTCTCTTATGAATTGTTGTGTTGTGATTTGTCACATGTAATATTTATTCAATAAAATTTTGTTGGTAATATAAGTTATATGAAAAACATAATGCATTACAAAACTAGTAGTAAAATTTTGAATCAAGTAATTTTAAAGCAAATTAAATATGACAAAATTTTCTATGATGTGCTCAAATTTAACTAAATGAGTTATTTTAGTGATAGTCCTATGTGGTGGAGGTAATATGCTCACCAACAACTATTCTAAATGTTGGTACAAATGTAAATTACTTTGTAATGTTTTTGTGTGGAGATTAAGTTTCAAGAGAGATTATTCAAGATCTTAATAAAAAAATACCTCCTCCAATTTCATGGAAAGCTCCACTTCTAGTTTATAATGAGAGACACCCATTTTTAAAATGTCACCTCAAGTAATATAAATCCATCTTTAGAGTTGTAATTTTTCTGATTTCCATGTCCATTTTTATTTCACACCATTAAAATGAAAAAAACTAAATTATTTGTATGTGGTATTAAAATAAGGAAATGGTATTAAAATACCAAAACCAAATTATTTGTATGTGGTATTAAAAAAAGGAAATGATATAATAGACAAGCCATTTTACTCATTGAATATTTTGTATTTGTACAGTTTTATCTCCTCTTATTATTTATCCATGCTTTTACTATAATACTATCATAAATATAACTAAGAAAAATTTAATTTAATTTAATTTAAATATAAATATAAATATTCACAAGAAGCCAATAGTAGTAAGTGAAGGGAATTTATAATTCTAAAGAGAATAAAGAGAAAAAGAGACATGATATTCTAAGGTGAAGGGAATTTGTGAAAGTAAGTCATACATTATGTGTTTTCTATTATATTTTTTTGCCCACCAATAATTCACATATTTTGCTTACACATGAGTTACGAATCCTGACAGAAAAGAGAAAATGCATTAGTTACAAACAATAATGTGAAGGGGAGCAGATGAGAGTTGAAGGTGGGTATATTTGTTTCTCTTCAATTTTTAATCACTCTTTTTATTGAATCAAATTACTATGATTTTTATTTTTAATTTATGAAAGTAATCGTATTCAATTTTTATAATACTGAGATAATGATGGTTTAGCACAAAATAAGGAATGAAAGAAGCGAAGAAATGTTTACTATTGCAAACTGATAATTTGTGTTGCAGGCATGATGATGTTCATGTTCTAGACATGGTTGAGAATGTTCTATATTATATATATGCTTGAGGATATTATTGTTCATGTCCCAAGATTTGATACATAATGCCATATTATCAACATATGTCAAATTTTATGACATATAATTTTGAACAATGTAATGTTGTTGTGTAATGTTGGGGTCCTCAATGAGACAAAAATTGTTTCATACACTCATTAGATCAACTATGTAATTTTTTTTGGGGAAAGGGGGTTGTTGTGACAGTTCCTCTATATTTTGAATAATTATATCAAACACTACCATGTGGAATAAAGTTGTTATTCTCTTATGCCTTATTGTGTTGTGATTTGTTACATGTAATATCTACTAATTTTTTTTTTTTTTTGGTAATGTAAGTTATATGCAAAACACAATGAATTAAAAAACTAGTAGGAAAATTTTGAAACAAGCAATCCTAAAGCAAATTAAATATGAAGACAAAATTTTCTATGTTGTTCTAAAATATAACTAAATGAGCTATCCTAGTGACATTCCTATGTGGTGGAGGCAAGATGCTCACCAACAACTAGTCTAAATGTTGGTACAAATGTAAATTACTTTGCGATGTTTTTTTCTGGAGATTAAGTTTCAAGAGAGCTTATTCGAGATATTAATAAATAAAATACCTCAGCCAATTTCATCGAAAGCTCCACTTCTATTTTAGAATGAGAGACACCCATTTTTAAAATGTCACCTCAACTAATATAAATCCATCTTTAGAATTGTAAATTGTTTGATTTTCAAGTCCATTGTTAGGTAGTAAAGATGTATCTATAAAATAAAATTTCTCTCCATCTTTTAAATTGACTTGACACATCTTAAAAGGGTGAAGTTAAATGTTGGACATTAGTGCAGTTTGTACACATGGTCATACATTTTTCTAAGGTAGGTCTTTATGTTGGATTTCTTCCTTTGATGTACAAATAAATTTTAAAGTGTATAAAGGTTGTGAGACTAAAAATTACACCTCAAATAAACTATAATTTTAATCAATCATCAATTTCCTTTTTCTACAAATCCTCTTTGGGTGCTCTAGAATCTATATACAATTTCGTGTTTTATTTGTTTTTGGTATATTTAAAAATATCCTCCAAATTAGTTGATTTTGTATGATATTGTGTTATTGAGGAACATATGTTTACAAGAATATTTAATGAATCATATAGTGTTAATGTTATAAATTAGTATTGGATTGTTATTTTTTTAGTGTAATTGATGGAAGTTATTTTTAGATATCTCTCAGATGCTACTAGTGTATTATAGATTGATTTGATATTTTATTCTATAGATAAATTTTTACTTGATTCATATTCATTCAACACCTAGTTAGGTGATGTTTATTTTTTAAGTATGTCATAGTCATCAAAATATTTCTTTCTTTTTGCATTTACAATTTTCTTGCTTTGTTTCACCAAATATAACCTATCAATAATTACTCCCCCATAATTATGTTTTTAATGGAATTCAAGGCCCCTTTATATTTTTTTTAGAAAATCTCAAACACAATCCCAACATTGATCCCTTGTTTCAAAATGGCATAGGAGTTACTCTAGAATAACAATGAATTGAAGTTATGTTTTATTAAATATAACTATTAATGGGGAAGGCATGGAGCTATAGTTGATTCTATACACATAACCATACAACTTGACGTCCCTCACATTGCATAAATTAAAATTTTGGAAGTGCATTTTTTGTATATAGTTATATATAGGATGAACTTCATTTTCTTATAATCAACACATTATGTGACCCATATGATGTTTTTAAAGGTACATGAGAGATTTAGATTCAAGATCCAACCAAATTTGATAGAGTCGATAACAAAAAGCAATTCATGTGCCCTCAGATATTCTATTATAATCTTGGAAGATGAATTTCATGAAACCACATCCACTCATCCTAATTATTATACTTCTAGTGAATTTGGGTAACTAGATACATGTGAAGCCTCTAACAACATTGAGTACGACATGAAAACTATGAAAGATGAAACCATTTATCATACACTACTTGATATCCATAGTTACCATAGGTAAAATATAAAACAATGTTAAAATGTATCTCAATATAAGGATTTGTTATTTTTGATTAATAATGTGATTCTCAACCTTCTTCCTTAGAATGAAATTATAAAATATTTAGATTAATAATGGTGTCATTAACACACATACCATCTCCATCTCCATCAAACATATATTCCTTTAGGCTATAATTTCATTTGTATACATTATTGAATCAATTTGTGTAACCAATTAGCTACCATTTAGCTCAATGGTATCTATATTATACATTATTATCTATAATTCTTAATATTATTACTACCTAATGGAAGCTAAATATGGTAGGAGGAAGAATCATAATGAATGGGGTATACTCTTCATAATTTATTTAAATTTTTATATAGTGCATATGGTCTAGGGTAGTGGTGAATAGGTGATAACAATGTTCTTTGCTAGAATTTTTTTTTTGAAAGAAAATCAAAACTCACATAATATTGCTTAGTAGTAAATGAGTTAAATATTGGGTCATATTTTAATTGACCTTCTCACCAATTCCCTATATATATAAATATATATATATATATATATATATATATATATATATATATATCCATGCCCTTATCCTAATGCAATAGTGCCATTTTAGTATGTGAGACATGTAAAATTAGAAGGTTGATATTTACCTAAATTTAGCCTTCCTAAAAGAATTTCAGAAAGGTTATCATATATATAGGAGCCTATGAAGCAACAACCATGTTAGACACCTTGAGCCTCAATTTTTAGTAACTCGGGGTTAAGGCATATGAAGAATGAGATATCAGGAACAATGAACTGGCATGTATTATCTACAAGTTTCATGTGTGTATGGATTACAATGAAATATAATGGGGATTCATGAACCCTTATATGCCATGTTATGTTACATGAGCTTCAAAATTTAAATGTGCATGTCCATATCAAAATGCATTATAAATCAAAATAACATTTACAAAGTGATCATGACAGAAACCCCTCTACTCCCTGCATAAGACAACATCCATATTTCCTCATTTTAGCGTTTCCTCTTAGTACACAGTCATCATTTTGAGTTTATCAACCACACCATCAAAGTGACAAGGATGTTTATCCACTTTTTTGGAGGTAAAGTAAAACTCACAGCCTTTACATTCTTTATAATTGTTTACACAGATCAAATATTGACATTCTTTCAAAAAGGAGTTTGTATATATATTCATTAATTATTTTTAAAAAATTTGCTTATCTTAAAAAATAAGTCATATTTTATTGCTTGTCTATATAACACCCTTTACATTATGTATAATGGTCTATTGTTGTCTATATTACTACATAGATTTTTGTTATGCATCTAATTAAAAGAAAGGAACAAATGAACCTACATCTCATCATAAAATAATGTTTGTGTTCATTCAATAATGAACATAAATAAGTGTAAAAAAAAGGAACCAATGAACCTGCATCTCATCATATTATAATGTTTGTGTTTATTCAGTAATGGATAGAAATAAATGTAAAAGGAAAGGAACCAATGAGCCTATTAAGAGGAATTTGGTTGGCATTTTGGGTGCAGATTGTGATGCCAACAATCAGACTTTAGGTAACATTCCTACATAGGAAAAGATGTCAATTTTTTTGTCAGTGACATATAATTACTAAATATCCATTGTTTTTACTTCTCTGTACCTTCCAAGATGCCCAATCCCATTTGCCCAAGCAATTTGGTGGACCAATATGAAATTATTAAACAAATGAATGCAAAGGTGGATGAGGACCTTTGAGAATGTTAACTAATCCATTTGAATAGTAGGTTAGATGTATGGAATAAATGGGAAATGGTTAGCAAAGATAGGGAGGACAACCTGAAGGAAATAATTGAAGGAATTAATACAAACATATCATCTCTAAATAATGAGAATAAGGAGCTATAACTTTGTCTTAAATGTATAAGGAAATAAAAACTATAGGATTAGATGTGGCTTGAGGATAAAAATGCATCACTAAGAGTATATGAATCTATTGCAAGGCTAGGGATATTGCTTTAGAAGAAGAGTATTATAGGAATGTAAGACAAAATAAACTTTATGAGGAAGATAACAGAGTATGGAAAAAAATATTGTGTATTGCATGACTTACCTAACAACTCCTCCCACCACATCCATACTTACTAACTCCAATGATGATAAAAAAATATCATAATTAGTATGTTCCTTTATTGTGGTTTATTTCATTATAGTTATTGATTTCTACATATATATATATATATATATATATATATATATATATATATATATATAGTCTTCCTTGACTGTGAATTCATGTGTGTGTGTGTGTTATACATATATAGTTGTATGTATTATATATACATACATGTATGTATTATATATACATACATGTATGTATATATTACACAAACACACACACACACACACACACACACACACACACACACACACACACACACACACACACACACACACACACACACACACACACACACACACACACACACACACACACACACACACACACACACACACACACACACAGACACACACACACACACACATTTCATTCTAGTTTGTGAAAATTTCAAAATATGAATATGAATGTCTCATAATAATATGAAGTTTATAAAATTTCCTAATACCATGTGTGTTGAATTAATTAATTAAAACTATTTTCTTAATGTTACTTCTCATTAATCAAATATAAAGAATTAGAGAAAATAAATAAATAATTTTAACAAAGTGTGGTTTTTAGATGTTAAAAACATTATTTATTTGAAGATTTGAGTCAAGAATACTTTCAAAGAACAACTGAATGATGAAATCATTTGTGAATCTTTACACCATTTTATATTTCCATAATTTTTTATGTTATTCCACATCTTTAGCATTGACTTTTATAATGATTTAATATTTTAGGACATATAACATATCATTACAAAAAATAGACACCCAATCAACTTCAGTTAAAGGTCTATAGATCATTTTTCATATAAATTATTGTTGGTCTACATCTTTTACAACTCCTCTATCCAAATTATTCAAAAAAGTAACATGATTTGATTGAAATTCACATTTAAAAATGAATTGGACCTTTTCATTTTATGGTGGTGTACACATTCAGATCACCATATTCTCAAAAAAATCTCTTGAATGTTATATTTGGTCTTGTAACCATCTTCTACACATTAGAAAGGATGTGCATAGGGTTGATTCACATCACGATTATTAAAAATTGACCTTGTTTGAAACCTATTACAACCATCTTTAAAAATCTTCTCAAGGAAATTAAAACTTATCCTATCAACTAGAAGAGTAAGAATTACTTTGTCTAACAATCCATGGATCTTGAGAATTTGGGGATCATTGGGCTCATCCAAATTATTGATAAAAATCTCATTTAAAATAACATCACCAACATTATTGCAAGGTCAACAAATTGTTATTGACATCATTCTAAATAAGCCATAAATAGATGTTTGTCAATAACCGTATGAAATTCCATGAAAATCATTTACAAATTTAATAAAATAAGGATAAAAAAGAATCAATACACAAAAAATACTTACATGGACATCAACATTACTAGTTAAAGAAAACAAAGCATTGCCTCATGAAGAAAATTAATTTCTAAATTTCTTTCTCAAATCACCAAATTTTAAAATGTGCTTGCGCACATGACATTGGGTTTATCATATGCATTCACACATTGAAAAAGCCTAACTTTCCATTCTAACCTTTTAAAATGTTTATTATTTTCTTTGGCTTCTCACCCATGCCACATCAAGGTTAATGTACCTCAACATCACATCGCCATCAAGGATGATTTGTGATTTTATCTATGAATTTTTCTCTAATTACTCAATCTTGAAGTTCCTATAAAACCCATTCTCCTTACACATTTCACTCTACCAATAATACAAAAATACAATAGACACCAAATTATTCACCAACCAATCCACTCTTTGATGGGATGAAACTTTGATTTCATTCAAAATTATGTTATTTAGATGAGAGTGATATAATTCTATGGTAGTACTTGTCTCTTGACCTGCAACGGGAATTTTATGCAATCAACCTGCCCACAAGCCAATACAGTGGAACCATTGATATTTCCAATAGTTAATGATTTTTTTTTGAGATGCATATTGTTTCATTAGTAGATTCATGTCACAAACCATTTCAAGGTGTTATAATGTGAAATATTTTGTGAAGGGTCACTATTAGAAAGGAGAAGAAAGGTAATGATTGAGCTATTTATAAGGGGGGAAATGAAATTTCAACACATAACATGTCATAGATTCATGAGAATATGTTAGTGTGAGGACATCAAGATTTTGCAAATGACAAATATATAATTCCTTGATCAACAAGTAAAGCTAAGTTATCAAAATTTACTTTGAAATTTATTGTACCCAACAAAGTGTAATAAAGTGTTAATAGATTTTTTATAACTAAAATTACTAAATATGATAAAATGGCTTGCATACCATCAAGTGTATTCTTTCATATGCTTATTTTAATTTCCATTTTTTTACATTCAGTACAACATGTTATAATATTTGGATTCTTGTGTTTATTTTGAAGAGAAACTCATGTTTACCAAAATTCACATGTGGGTGGAGTCCTTTCTAAGCATTTAGTTATTTTATCCATCCTTCTTTAGGTGAGTGCATGCACATTTTTCAATTTATAATTTTATTTTGATACACACATGCATTCACATCACATGTACACATTAAAGTGAGGGTATTATGTAGGCACCATGTTTTGATATAATACCTATTTCCATTAGGTCTTTTCTGTGTTTTAACACACTTGGTCCAGTTGTGTAAATTTGGCTCTTTTTAGACCCATTTCATTGCATATTACATTATATATGGCCTTTTTAGATAAAAATATCCTTAGATCCATCTTTTATTAGCTTATATATCCCAATAATCCAATTTCTAATCAACCTTATCTCCACTCTTAGAATTTATTGTACCTAGTACAAAAATAAAGACCTTTTGATCTTCTCTCATACAAAATTGACAACCTATTGATTCCATCCTATGCCTTTTATGGGTCCTTCTACCTTGGCCTGATATCAAAACCCTTTGATTTCACTTATCATAGTATTTCATGGTTGGGCATTAGATGTATTATTCTAAAAAGACCTATATATACAAATCATTTCCTAGTAATTGACCAAATATCAATGGAATGACAACTCATTCTAACTCTTTGAGCTGCACAATCTTCCTATTTATTGTAAAACTTATCAAGGAGCCTGCATATTGAGCTAACATTGATTTTTCATCATCTTCAAGTAATTTTACATTATCATATTGAAACAAAAGAGGGTTTAGGATAATGTTCATGTAGTTGTATTAGGTTTCCTAGGGATTAAATGTGGAGCCTTTCTCTAAATTACACTTCACTCACATACACATGAGAAATACATTGACTCTAATTCCAAGTGTGTGGGATATGGATTTAGAACTCCTAAAAGTGTACCATGGGTCAGATAACCTTAAAACACTTGTTATATTTATACTTTTAAGGGTTAGGTCAATGAGAGATAGAGATGCAATTCAACATATTATACCTATAAATTTTGTACAATGATCACGTTATTTGAATCTAGGCTCAAGATTGTTGACCCATAATGTGATTGCATTATATTGAACAATAATGCAACCACATTATTAATTAGATCACATTAATAACATGATCATGTTTCTTGTGTGTCAAATAAAAGGGGAAACTAGAATTCAAAAATACTTATTTTGCATTTAAGTTCCCTCGCTCTCCCATAGCTTCCATGATTGTATTTTACTTAGAAGACTCCAAAGACTATTAGGAAGCTTCAAGATTCATCCCAAAGATGTATTGATCGATGATACTGCTATGTAGGAGAGGTAAGTGATTGAAATCTTCCTTATTTAACCCTAATTTTTCATTCTTTTCATTGTTTAATCCTAGTTTTTAATTATCCTTTGTTCTTTTTAACAACCCATCCTACTAACCCTCCACAAAACCCTTTGGTTGTTATTCCTCCTAACCCTCCATAAAACCCTTTTATTCCTCTTGTCCCTCCACTTAACCCTCCTACAATTCCCTAAAACCCCTTGGTAGTTAATATTTTTTATTGACAACATTATGGGAATGAAACTTGAAATTGAAGAGTTGATTGATAGAATGAGGGATCCCAGTTCAACCAACCCTCATCGCACCTAGCGAGCTGATTCCCTACAGACCTTATTAGGTTAAATTGACTCTATAACATGTCGAATTGACTGATAGACCTCATATATGGATACATGCTAACAAGTTGTCAACCCTTTAGGTCAAGAACAAAAATAATTCAAAAGCTGACATTTGCACCCTATTCATCAACCCCACCACCAATGCCCCATTTCCCATAACTACTAAACATTTTCCTATCCATTTCTATGTACATAAATTAATCACAACCAATTTTTTTGATCGATGGTGATGGTATTTGACTATCCACCATGTAATAACCATGAGGTCCCCTTATATTTTTTGAGGAAACTCTACTATGAGTTTGTCCTCAACAAGATTCATAATTATTTTGATTTTAGTGAGTTTTAGGGACAAGGAAAAAGATCTAAATAGGATCAATCAAGTACACATTATGTGCCTAATTGGCCTATATAGATCCATATCTTAAATCCTCTTGATCCTGACATCCCCTTTGTATTTTAATAGGTCATGGAGATAGACACTCTCCATACTCTTAGTTCACTCACTGATACACTTGTTTAGCATATGAGTAGGATCTCATAGAGTGATGATACAAATATTCCATATGCTACCCAACCTTGACCCCACCATTGTAGTTCATGTGGAGCTATGTTCATAGGACCTTTTGATGATGATTACGTCAGTGGTTTGGATGACTTAGATCATATTCTTATGAGTGATGAGCTTTTTCCATGTACATTTTGCTTGTAGACATCAATCACCACATAGATGCAAGTATATTTTATATAAATGTCATGTTTAATTTAATTTATATTTAAAAATTTAATTTATAAAATAATAATTAATTTACATATAAATTTAATATAATATATATATGTCATTTTTTTATTTCATAGGAGGTGACGATTCCTTCATCATCATAGTCAACATTTATAGCATTTGATTTATCATGACCATTGTTTACATATTTTGATCCAGGTACTAGGCCATCCATGACTGCATTCTCCTATGTTAGGATGACACCATTTACATATATATAGGTAAACATTGTTTACATATATGTTTTTCTTTTTGCATCTGTTAGGATTGTAGTTTTTTACATATATGTTTTTCTCTTTTCATGTAACTTACTTCTATTCTCAAGAATTAATGCCAAAATAAAATAACCAAAAAACATAAAATTCATGGATGGTCTTATGTTGGATGATGCTTACTTGGGAGTAACATCCTACAAAGCTCTTATAGGGTCACTAATTAAGGATGTAGACATTACATTCATATCTTTTACCCATTTACCATATGATACATTTTCTCTTTCTATTACTCAAGTTCAATACACTATTTTACAATAAATATATTACATGCTTCCAGGGATAGGACATTATTTATCAATAAAACATGAAGCACATTTTTTCATAAAATATTTGATGCTTCCTTGTGAATATACACCCATTTACCTAGTGGAAGTTATCTTCGAAGTGATAATATCCTATTAAATGGGAGTCTCATTCATATACCTCTTTCCCAAAGACTTTCCTAATAATGAAAACTAAAATTCCTATGACCATATTGCATCTAAAACCATAAGGAAGCAAACTTGACATGACTTCACATGTAACATAAATACTTCCTCATCTTTGATATGGGTAAACATAAACAATCCCTTTTCTCTCTTTCCCGTCTATATTTGTGCACCCAAAATTTATATAAGATCCCATTATATATATATATTTATGGGAGGCATGTGAAATAAATATCCTACACCATTCCACTTAAACAACCATCTCTAAAAATTAATGAAGACCTACTATAATCATCAATGTCTTGCCCAACACATACACCCTTGTGATTAGGTTGAGATTTAACATGAGTATCAAAACCCACCCACTAGTTGCCCAAATAATTTCTCAAAAAGGGGAGATGATTGTCAAGCATGCCTACTCCTTATTCTCCTTCTTTGAAAAGTGATAATAAGATCAAATGACCATTTAAGACCATACAAAAAGGAAGTAGTTACAAGGGTCCTACCTAAGTCAAACCCATATTTTTAGACAAGTGATAAATCAACAACCAATATAGTCTAACATATAATATAGTATAAATTGAAGATCTTGACCCAAGTATATTCATATTTATCAATGACAAAATAGAAACTGGTAAATTATATATTCCATTTCACTAATCCTCTAGTTTTGGTTTTGGTACAAGGTTGTTGTTCTAACACTTCAATAGATGGCTTATCAATTTAGTTCTAAGTGTATTTTCACATACATTCTTGTCCTCTTTTTTCCTATAATATGTCATTGCATTCATGTACTTATAAAGATAGATATTTTATATACAAGTGTTTCTATTGATCATTTTGGTTCACATATATAAGTTTTTATATTTTATATAAAACTAAGGCCTTGTTTGCATGAATAATTTATGGCTGGAGTAAACACTCATCCCTCTCTACGAGTTAAGATAGACATAGGTATTGCTACTGCAATGTCATTTGAATAAGCACTAAAAAAGGTATATATTAGTTCTTGTAATTTTGAATTGTAAAAATAGACTTGTTTTAATAATTTTAGTACATGTACTAGGGGCAAATATAGCTTATGTAAATGTATTGTATATGCATGGTTATCATATGATAGTTGATAGTCCCAGTTAGATAGTGATTAGGGAAAATTTTCATGTTCCTCCCATATTTGAGATGCCTATTTAGATAGTTGAGCCAACCATTAACTTATTTAAGCATGAAAAATAGATTAATCGGGATTGGAAGCTTGCATTAAGTGCACATATTTAAATGATTTTTTTATTGTGTGTTATTATATAGTGTTATTTTGATCTTCCAAATTATTATCTATTAGATCTTGTATTTAACATTTTACACATAAATTAGGAAAAAAAATATTTTTTTCAATGCTATAAATCTTAGATTTCCCATATTTTTTTAAATTAAATTTTTTATTTCATTGTGTAGTGGAAATGACTAATGACACTCTTATCACTTAGGCTTAATGGCCCTCTTTTCTTTTTTACCTGATTCTTGTACACTTTGGAGACACTTATTCGTTTCATTAGACCTGTTAAAAACCTCTCACATTCTTTTTCTAACTCATTTCATACATTCCATTCACAAACATCCTATCACTCTTTCACTGTCTTCTCACTAAGAAATCCTCTTAGGTTCAAGTACCAAAAATTGATATAGGTTCAAGGAGTGACTATTTTGTCATAAATGTTCTTACATGGTCAAATCATACCTACCTTAACCTATTACAAGTTTTTGAACACACTTCAACATTAAATTTCATGTATAGGGCACAATAAGGCAGCATATAGGCCTATGACAACAATGTGGAGTATGCCTTGTATCACAAAAAATCATTATTAGTGACAATATGAAGATATATTTAATGAGCACAAATTATACACAATGAAAAATATTCTACTTGGATACACTAGATCAAATACATTGTCAATGTCATCTGATGATGTCATATTTGTAAGTTGCAATGCTATTATAACCTGATATGTTTTGATTGGAATTAAAGTCCAATCATCCACCCACTTTTTTTACTCACACTCATTCCAAACTGAGTCCATGTATGTAGAACAAAAACTTGTATTTGAGCTATGAAATGAGTGGAGGTCACATGAACCCTTAGAGTCATACAAACCTCATACTTTGCCATGTGTTCATCCTCCATTAACAATAAATGTCTACGAATAGTAGAATTTGGTTGAGTAACCTAACACATATTCTCATTACACTATTCAACCAGATTTTTTGCATCTATCAAATGAACACCCTCTTTAAATTTTAACTCCTCCCTTGTAATATCTCTTTTTACACATGCTCTAGTACCGTCATGCTCCCCTTTTCCATAGTCAGCCTCAGTGAAACTCTAAATGTGTTCTACACTAATTCTAATGTGCATCCTATTAAAAAAATAAAACATCCATACATTTTTGAATTGTGATGTGAAACTGTTAGACCAAATGTAATTTTGATTGAAAGAAATGTTCCTCTAACTCAACTACTCATAGAAATTTTGAAAAAAACCTTGAACATACTCTAAATAATGTGATTTTTCATCACTAATATATATATGTTAATCGCTTAATATTTTTTTCTTTGTATTATCATGTGCATGCATGAATCCTATAAGCATGAATATTGTAACTTGTGATGAGTTCTAATACTATGATTACAATTTAATTTGGGGTTTGAATGTATAATTCTTAACAAAATCAACCACTAGAATAATGGAACCAAGTGGGAATGTATCCATTCATATCTTCAAATGTTCATCCAACCATGTAGCCCTATGTGTGTGCCTTGCATACTCATAAACAATCTTCTCCATAAATTTGACTAAAAATTCAGAAACAAGTATCTTTTTTGTAACAAACTCACACCTTTTAGATTCTTTGCTATCTTTTACTTGATAATTCACTAATTTATATTTGCTTAAACAAACTAACTAATGTCCAATTTCACTTATAATCTCCTCATCGATACAATTTTTTAAATTTGGCAATCCACCACAAATGCTGTAATTTCCATTTAAACATGCTTTGTTGTAAAATAATTAACCATTTGTTCTTTTACAGAACATAGTTAGAATAAATTCCCTAGATAATTTTAGTGGCAATTAAATACCACAATATTGAAAAAAATTAGCGTCCAAATTACAATTAATATGGTGAAAATCATCTTAGTGCATTGAGAATTCAACATGTTGCCTACAACAAGTGGTGCATGTGTGATTTATTTTAACATTAAAAGGTTTTGCCATCTCAAAATATCTTTCACAAAAAAAAATTTCTAGATGTTTTTCCAAAAATTTAGAGTACAATTATGTTTGAGTCATATCTAATAAATGTTTTGGATGTGGTTCATGGTTATGAGAACCAACTCTTCTTTTCACAACATCTCTTGCATTGGGTGAAACTCTTGTATTGTCTTTCTAAAATTGAGCAAGTAACTCTTTTAGAGTATCAACTATAGCCTTATCCTTTTCTGGAAGTCTACCAAAGAATGCCCAAAGCTCATTAGTAATAGATTCATTAAGTCTTTCACAACTTGCAATTACTTTCATTAATGTTTTTCTATTTATATCAAGTGTTTGGCTTGTTTTTGAAATGAATCATTTTTTTCCCTATTTCAACACTTACTGGACAATTGTCATTATACATTGAGAAACATTATAATCTTTGTTGCATGATCTCAGGCGTACAATATAATATACATCATGTATATTTTCAACAATTTCATCATTTTCATAATCCATGTTAGAAGTTTTTAATCCTAATATGTACATTATAGGTCTCATCTTAATCAATTTTATCATGAAACAAATAATTGACATCTTTGACTATCATACTCCAAATTATGAAAGAAAGTATCCGAAATTTGTTGAGATAGTCTTCTTGACTGGTGATCAAACATTTTGTTATACATTGATTTTAAAATATTTTCATCGAATTCAATTAAGTACTTTTATTTTCTACACACAATTCTTGGAGGTGTTGGTAATGGTGTAATTTGTTAAGAGGGTGTTTTAAAACCATTATTACTTTCATTGTTTAAAGCTGGGGTGACATTTTATTCATTGTAAATTTATTCATTATATGTTTCCATGAAATTTTATTGATGGTTAATTTAATCATTATTTATTTCCATCATATTTTATTCATTCATGAGGGGTGAAACATCATGCATAGACTCATCATCAACAAAATCAAAAACTTACAATTTTGAATGTGAACTTCCAAGATTAACTAATTGATTTTTTTCAATTTTATTATTATTCATTTCATTATGGTTAATTTAATTATTATTAATTTCATTATGGTCAATTTCAACATTATTCAATTGGTTATAGTCAATTTCATCATTGTTTAATTCATTATAATTAATTGTCTCATTATTTGTGGGATTTGGTTCATCAAGATTAGGGTTTGTACCTTGTCTACCATGAAGTTTTTACATTTGTAGCTTGTGATTATCTCTCAAATATTCTAATTCCTCTAGTGTTTTGTTATTCAACAACTTCTTCCTCCTCTTCAAATGTGATCCATAACCCATCAGAAGGGACAATTAATAACTTTTCAAAGGTGGGGTCAAGTACACAAGTATGTAGATCTCACATAAGTACATAGAGAATGTTTATGGGTATAGAAGCCTTGATTTTGGTTTAAAATAGTCATTTATAAGTGTGTTTAACCTAAAATAATAATAACATGAATCATGTTATTTCATAACATGATCACATTATGTGTTGTATTATGTTCTGGCCCATCCGACATATTACAAAGCTTATATCAAAAATAATGTGAAAGCGTTATGTAATAACATGATTGTGTTATTATCTATATAAGATTTTGGGTTGATAATTGGAAATAAGATTTGAGTTTTGCCTATGTTAAGAACAATGTGATCACATTATTAAATAATGTGATTACATTATTAAATAATGTGATTGCATTATTAAATAATGTGCTCACATTATACTTAATATAGAAAAGGGATTATGGATTATGGATAAAGGTATTAGTGCATAGGGTTTATGAATCAGGGATTAGGGATTACAATTTATGTTTTAGGGTTTAGGGATTAGGGCATGTAGGGTTTAGGTTTAAGGGTGTATATAAGGTCTAATCACTATATGCCATGTGCAAACCAAATTTTTACTATAAATGATGTTAATTGGGACAAAATTGATTGGTAAATAGGGAAAGTTTTTGGTTTACAATTTATGTTATAGTGTTTAGGGCTTAAGTTTAGGGTGCACAAGGTCAATACAAATATCTAATTCTTAGTCTAAATGATGTTAATTAAGGATAAAATGATTGGATTAGGGTTTAAAGAGCTTATATTTATGGTTTATAGTTTAGTGATTATGAACTTTAAGCATTAAGGATTGGGGTATAGGTTTTACGGTATATAAGGTACAATCATGATGGTAATTAGGGTAAATTAGAGATGATCAACCCCCAAATCACATTTTATAGTCATGCAATTAAGTTTAAGGGGATAAAAATAGCCCTAATTTAATTCAAATGCATAGCTAGGTTGAATGTGAATTTGGGATCAATTATCCCCATCATATAGATTGAGCCTATGAAGTCAATTGTGGTAATGGGTGATGCAATTTTAACTAATTTCATCTCTGTGAACCTAATTCTTACTATATATATATATATATATATATATATAAAGGATGTTAATCAGGGATAAATTTACTGATTTAGGGTTAAGGGTCTATAATTTAAAGGTCTTGTGGTTTAGGGCTTATGGCTCAAGGTTTAATGTAAATGGTACATGGTTTCAGGTTAAAGTTAAATGTTACAGGGTAACTTAAGGTTTACAATATTAGATATAGGTTCCAATCACTAAGGTAATTGAAGAGCATTTGAGTTTCTTGTGATACCTATTTATGACATTATTACCTTCATATTTACATTTCTAATAAAATTAAGGTCAGTTATGCCATTTACATGTTTCATACATTTATACAATCAATTGAGACATCAATTTTGTTTAGGGGCTTAATTTTTCCCATATCACATAGGAAATTGCAAAAATTGTCTAATTGGATCAATTCATGATAGAAGATTGATCTTTTGATTTTTCCCCAAATCATATCTTACTATTGAAGGGGTTCAAATTGGCCTCAAATGCCTCCTTGCTTAAAATAATCAACTAACTCTTCCTCTTTGATTAATTACGTTGAAAGGGATTGAAATAACACCGATTTACTGAATAGATGCATGACTAGATTGGTAGTTAGAAGGCTTTAGCCCTATGTTTAAAAAGAGCATTTTATGACATCTTATGATAAAATTAGTTATATCATACAAGGCATGTATGTTTGTGACATGTAGTAGGCATTAGGGCATAGGGATTAAAATTTATGTTTTAGGGATTAGGTTTCAGGTTTAAGGACTTTTATATTAATGTATAATCACTAGATATTCCATGTGTTCAAACCTAATTCTTACTACTTAGGATTTTAAGCAGGACTGAGTTAAAGTTGGTAAATAGGGAAGGTTTATGGTTTACAATTTAGTGGATAGTGTTTAGGGTTTATATTTAATGGCTTCTTGGTTTTAATGTATATACATGATTTAGGGTACACATGTTTAATCGCAAACATAATTGAGGACAATTTGAATCACTTAGACCCATTTGTGACTACAGAATGTGTTTTTGGGTTGTAAATTATACCATGGATGTCATCATGCAAATTGAGTGAATTAGTCAAATATGGTAATTAGTCATGTGATTTAGGCCTAATTGAGCCTTATGAACGTAATTCTTAGTCTAAATGATGTTAATTTGGGTTTAAATGATTGGTTCAAGGTTTAAAGATTTTATATTTATGGTTTAGAGTTTAAGGATTAGGAACTTTAGGGATTAGGTATCAGGGTATAGGTTTTAAGGTATATAAGGTACAATCATGGTGGTGATTGGGGAAAATTTAAACTCCTTGAATGTAGAACTATGAGTATTAAAGAATGATAATTTGGGATCAATTATCCCCCACATCATCATAGATTGAGCCTATGATGTCAATAGTGGTAATGACTGATGCAATTTTAACCATGCTCATCCCTATGAAACTAATTCTTACTATATATAAAAGATGTTAATTGGGGATAAATTGATCTTAGGGGCCTACTAAGCCTCAATGTAAGGAATTTCATCCATATGATATCAATTAGGGATCCAATTGCTCACCATATCAAAAAAATAAGTTTTTTTTTTTCAATTTGATATGCAATTCAATCCAAAGGAGCTACGTGCATGGAATTAAATTCATATATAATGGAAATTGGGAATTACATGGCCATGATTGCTTACCATATTAAAGAAATCAAGTATTCAGTTCTAGATGATACATAATTGGGGCCAATTGAGGGTTGCCCAAGGAATTATGTCAACATAATTTTGACTAGGGCCCTCATTGCACACCTTATTCAAATAATTGAGTGTTTTATTGAATTTGATATGAGATCAAGACCAATTGAACCCTCTATAAGGAATTACATCCATCTAATAATAATTGGGATTGTGATTGTGCACCAAATTCAATTGAAAGAATATTTTATTTAATATGATCTATGATATTTAGTCCAAACAAGCCTTGTGTAAGAAATTTAATCCTTCTACTCTCAACAAGGGTATTTTTTGGTCTCAAATATTTGTGTAAGAAATTTAATGATTCTACTCTCAAATACATAGCATAATGAATCAATCAAGTATTTAGTTAAGTGAATATGAAATTATGGCCAACCAAGGCTCATGAAAGTAATGGAATACATCTAATGTCAATTACAACTTCGTTAGCCCCAATTGTAAACTATATGTAGATAATAATGTATTAGTTTTATCTTATACATAATTGGGGCCAACTGAGCCACATGAAAGTAATTTTGTCCATATAATTTTCTAGTTAGGTTCCATTATCCCTGACTGCACACCATATTCACCCAATTGAGTATTTACGTTCAATATGATATGAAATTAGGGTCATTCAATCCCCAAGCAATGAATTACATCCATCTAATGTCATTTGGGGCTCTAACCACACCATGTTAAATCAACTGATATCTTTGTCAATACTATACCCAATTGAGGACAACCATGTCCTATGTAATTAACTACTTCCACCTAGAATATCCATTGAGGAATTTTTCACCCCATACAACAAATTATGTCCATCTAATGTCCATTGTGAAAATGTTTCCCTAATTACACATCATATTTAACCAATCAAGTAGTTTCTTTAGTATAATCTCTAATTAAGAGTAATTATTCCTCGTGCAAGGAATTCCTTCAATATAATGTCAATTAGTGCTTTGATAGCACACGATATCAAAATAATTAAATTTTTAGTTTAATCTAATACACAATCAAGGTTAAATGAGCCCTGAGAAAGGAATTATGTCCATATAATGTCAATTGGGTCTCTAATTGCACACCATATTATAAAAAACCAAGTATTTAGTTTTTTTTGATATATAATTGGGGACAACCAAGCTCCATCTAAGGAAATATGTCCATATAATGTTAATTTGGGATCTATTAACCTAATTGCAGACGATAGTGGGATCAAAGGAACAATAATTGATTTATAGGTTAATACATCTCTAATTTTCATTTAATTCTATCAATTATTAACAAGAAAATTGGTCTTGAATAATAATATTAGTCAACCAATATTTGATCTTACAACTACTAGGCCTAATGGTTCCTATTCAGGTTTTAGGGTGTTGAGAATATGTAATCCAGTTGTGTTATTAGCATGATCATGTTATTAAATACCATGATCAAGTTAATAATTTAATTAATGACATGATCATGGTGTTTGAATTTGAATTCAATTTATGCAGTTTTTGGCTTGAGAATGGCTTAGATTCCCAACCCAAAGGCTTAGACTATCAATGTACAGCCAATTTTTAAAAGGTATGAAAATTAACAAGAAATTTCGCTTTGATTGCCAAATACACTGAGAATTTCAACATGAAAATTCAAAAACTTGATATCATCATGATGATCACACTCTCCTCTTTTAAAAAATATGTTTTTAATAATTTTTTAACTAATTTGAAGTTTCAAACTATGTTGATTTCTAACTATGATATTTTTAGGCATTTACATGTCGCAAACATACATGCCTATACATGTTCATGTAATTTATTTTTCATTGATCCAAGTGAAAAAAAATATATATGGTGACCAAGTAGACCTAATTATACACACATTAAAAAAAATGATTTTCATTTTTCTAAGGTAGTTAGGCATGTCACATAGATGGCTATCCATTTCTTTGTCAGTTTTTGCGATCTATTTACTTGAAAAATATCATACAAAAATTATTCACTGAAAAAATATAAAAAAAATATAGGTGACGTACACAAAGATCTTATCTAATTTTTCACTAATGGGTTTTAAATAATATTAAATGCTGCTAAAAAAATGGTGCATATCACAACAATTTATCTACTATGTTTTCTAAAAAAAAATAGGAGTTCCTCTTCAAATTTTATATGTTTGACCTGGTTATACTTACCCATTCTTTTTAAAAAAAAATAGTGTTTTGGAAACTAGACATGAAATGATAAATTTAATGTTCTTACAACATCTTCAAATTCAAAGTGTATATATCTCAAATTATCTACAAAAGTTTAGATTTCTAAAATTTTAAAAAAATCATGTCCATGGATAGGCCACTTTTTGTCCCCCAACTTTGTGCACTTACCCTTAAAAGTGAGTGTAACAGTTATTTTATTTTTTAATTAAGGTAAATGAGGTAGTGTTTGATAGGTACTATGACCCAGATTAGGACACAAACGAAGGGTCCAAATCCTCTACAAACCATATATAATAATCATTAGTGTCAATAATATCCCAATCGGGAAGAAATTTACCATAAATAGCCACAACTGATGTAACATGTCCAATGATATTTGACTCTAAGTAGGACTAGACACAATGTTTACTTTTTCCATTTGATTCTAAGTGGGACTAAAATCTAATTAGAATTATAAATCAAAGAAGCCTTTTTTATTCAAAGTTATAAATCACGAAGGAAAAAGCTTTTATAGAAATCAAAGATTCAAATTAGAATTGGGGCACAACTAGGGACTAGTCCCCAATAAACAAGTAGATAATGAAACAACATAGAGACAACCAAAACTCCAAAATATGAAAAAAGGGAATCCAACATAAAGAGGACATGCTACATAACCACCATAGATGGCAAAGTACCAAAGATAGAAGAATCACACAACAAAAATTAGGACAATGAAGATATACTTCAATGAACAAAAAATATAATTAAACCTAAATAAAACCTACAATCTCAAACATCAAGGATCATCCAAAAGTATAAAGGCTTCTCCTCGAAGAGAAATCATCCAACATCTTCTAGAAACTATTCTAAATAAGTTTTTCTACTTCTAATCTTATTATTTTTGCCTCAGGTTTGTGTCCTTTACATCTCGCTGACATTCCTACATTTGTGTTTAATATCCCACCATTAAAATGAAAAAACCTAAATTATTTGTATGTGGTATTAAAAAAGGAAATGGTATAATAGACAGGCCATTTTACTCATTGAATATTTTGTATTTGTACATTTTTATCTCCTCTTATCATTTATCCATGCTTTTACTATAATAATATCATAAATTTAAATATGTGAAATTTAATCCAATTTAATTTAAATATAAATATTCAGAAGAAGCCAAGGATAGTTTAGAATAACAAATATATTACTTAAAATGGGTGTAATAAAATAATACCAAAAATATCTTTAAAAGATATAAAAGAGAACTAAAATTAAAAACAAACGATAAAATTTTAAAAATAAGAAGAAACAATGAAAGTTTCAAACTAATAGCACGATGGATGAAGGCCAGCAGGAAGGCACGATGGGGCAGAAGGCAGGGCACAGCTACAGGGCAGCACTTGGACTACAGCAGGCATCCCAGGGAGTGAGCAGCAGTGGGAAGGCTCCACTTTTACAAGGTTTAGGTTCTTTTGCTACTCTTGAGCAACCAAGTATGTGTATCCCCAAAGTCAATGGCTGTTTAGAAACATGCAAGAAAAGGCCCAAGCTAGCCATACCAATGGAAATGATTGATGAAGACATTGAATACTATTCCAATCACTCCTTGTACTACAAGTTTTTGGGGCTTAGGATGTCACTATTATTCCTAGAAGCATGGGATCAAAGGATGTGGGCACTAAAAGGAGATATGGATATTACATTACTGGCTAATAGCTATTTTATGGTCACTTTTACCTGTATAATAGATTGTCAATGAGTTTTTGCTAGAGGTCCTTACTTCCACAATCAAGTGGGTATGTTTATCAAGCCCTAACATGCAGGTTTCATACATTTAGAGGAACTACCAAACCATGTCTCAGTGTGGGTGAATCTACCCCATTTTCCAGTGGAATTTTATCGAGAAGACACTCTCCAATTGCTTGCATCCTTGTTGGGAAGGCCAGTAGGATCCTCAATGTCACTCCCGGGGAAAAAGGTTATGACTTATGCCCGCATTTGTGTGGAAATTGATCTTAGTAAGCCATTACCAGATGCTATTGAAATGAGTGTGGGCCCTTTTTCATCGGTATAATAGCTAGATTATGAAACCCTTCCTTTTCATTTTCATCTATGTCATGCTTATGGGCATTTGCAGCGATGGTGTCCCACCTTGAAATCTACTGCACCTCAGCCAACTCAATCTATTCACACTCCTGGTATTAACAAGGAAAGGGGTCCGATTCCAGGTGAGATGCCTGATACTGATGGTTTTATGCCAATTAAAGGCTAATATAGAAATACAGGCCAAAAATGGTCCCTAAAAGAAAGACAATTAGATGACTCGCTTAATAGATTTAAAATATTGGATGACCTTAACCAGTAGGAGGTGAATCCTGGGTTGATGATTTTTGACCAGGTGATTAAGGGACTAGCTCAGGAGACCAATGCTTTAGGGGCTTTAACTAAAACACAAGATGCTTGAGATTGTCATATGGATATGGACTAGTAGCTAATAATTTTAGAAGGAATGACTTCCTCAGTTGCTTCCCTCAAAGAAGATGGAAATATGCCCGTTACTGGGAAAACTAGGGACCCAGGGGTAGCAAGAAGCAACAAATATTTTCCTCATCTTAGACTTCTACAAAAATACCTTAAGAAAGGAGGGGGAGAGAAATCTGGCAAGCCTGGCAAAAAAAAGGACCAAGAAAAGATCAAGCTAATGGGAGAGACTTTGGTGGAGTCGGGGTCAATAAAGACTCTGGATGCACACTTTTTGAGCTCTCTAAAATGATTATAATATCTTGGAATGCAAGGGGTTTGAACAATAGTCCTAGACAAAATGTTGTTCACAACTTGATTAAAAGTCATAGGTCAGATGTCCTTTTCTTGCAAGAGACTAAGCTTTCAGTTGAAGACATGTTCAGACTTGTACCCAAGTTGTGGTGGCAAGGAGAATGTCAATGTATTGGCGCTACCAGATACTCAGGAGGATTAGCTTGTTTGTGGAACCCATGAAAGATTGGCCTCATAGGCTGGCTGACTTCTAAGTACTCCATGACTATGATTGCTTCTTACTTTGAGATGGGGGAAGTCATTCTCTTCTCCAACATATATGATCCCGATGATTGGTGGGGTAAAAACTCCTTATGGGGCCACATAAGTTTTGTACGTAGCTTGGCCTCCTTCTACCCTTGGATAATAGTAGGTGATTTTAATGCTATTCTTGATTTGACTGAAAAGAGTGGTGGAACGGTAAGGCTGGACCCATCTACTTTGGTAATGCGCAACTAAATTGAAATCTTGAATTTAGTTGACGTCAGGCCCAATAATGGACAGCTCACCTAGAACAATTGTAGGAGTGGGAAACATTGCATTGTTGAGAGACTTGACCATTTTCTAGTCTTAGCTTTTTGGGTTGGAGGCATGTGGTCTACGAGGTCTAAAATTTTGGATAGAGAGAATCAAACCATTGGCCCATCAAGCTTAATAGTGTCTCATAGTATCACATGCACTCTCCTTCCTTTAGATTTCAACTCATGTGGCTGTGAGATCAACCTCTACATGAGTGTGTTGCCAATTGGTGGCATTGGGGTAGGCTTGCCCATGGTATGGCAATGTACATTTTTGCCAAAACACTACAATATGTATCACAAGAATAATAAGGGAACAAGGACTAACTGAAGACTTATTGTAAGAAGAAACACAGGCTGTGAAGGACCTAGAGGAATACGAGCTATGGGAGGAAATTATTTAGAATTAAAAAGCTCAGGTCGAATGGCTCTAAGAAGGGGACAGAAATACATCCTTTTTCTTTAATTTTTCCAAAGCTAAGAGACATGGTAATTCTATTTCAGACCTGGTCAATGAAAGAGGTGAGTGGCTTAACTCCTTTTTGGCATTTTCAGAGGAGGTAGTGCAGTACTTCTCTACTCTCTTTAGGGAAGATGCTAACATGGAATCTCTGGAAGAAGCTCAGGTTCTCTTCTACATTCTATCATTGGTGATGCATGAAATGAATGAAAATTTAATGAAACAATCACACTTGGAGAGCTTGAGGAAACCATTATTTAGATGAAAAAAGGGAAAGCGGCTAGACCTGACGGCTTCCCAATTGAATTTTACCAAGAATTTTGGGATATCATCAAAGTTGACCTTTTAGCTATTATCCAAGAATCTCAGTGGAATAAGCAAATGCTTAAGGCTACAAATGAAACCTATCTTGCTCTCATACCCAAATGCGAAGGTGTTGATTGGCTAAGCCAATTCCACCCTATATCCCTTTATAATGTGGTTTACAAAATTATTTCTAAAATCATTGTAGATAGGTTAAAAAGAGGGCTAAGTGCTATAATCTCATAAGAGCAGAGTGGTTTTGTGGAAGGTAGGCAAATCTTGGATGGTATCGTTATTACTACTGAGTCCATTCACTCCATGGCCAGCTCAAAAGATAAGGTGATGTTCATTAAATTGGACATGGCCAAAGCCTTTGATAGGGTCAGATGGTCATTCCTATAGAAGGTTCTTCATGCTTTTGGCTTTGTAGATGAATGGACTCAATGGGTCATGAGCTGTATTTCTTTGGCTTCCTTCTCAATGCTTATCAATGGAGAACACACAGAGCTTTTTGGTTCTACAAGAGGGCTATGACAAGGTGATCCTCTATCTCTATACCTTTTTATTCTCCTTACTAAAGTTTTGGGGTGGTTAATCAGTAGGAATAGAGAGGAAGGGCATATCCAAGGATGGTGATGGGAAGGAGAATTGCCAGCATAATCACACCTACAATTTGCTGATGACATTGCCCTTACGGGCATGGCCACAATGACTAAAGCTGCTAATTTACGTAGGGTGTTAGATGTTTATCTAATGGCCTCAAGACAAAAGGTCAACGAAGATAAGTTGTCCATCTTCTTCTTCAGTTATCTGGGCCCTATTCAGTAGTGGATCATGAGGACTCTACATTTTTAGATTGAGACTCCCCCCTTGATTTACTTGGGTATCCCTATCTCGACTGGCCGTACATCCAAAGAATCTTGGCAAACTATTTTAGAGATATCTTGGGTAAAAGTGAATCATTGGACACACACGTGGTTATCCTTTGTGGGCTGGGTTCAACTTATCTAATCTATGGTGTAGGCTTTACCCATTTATAGTTGTATGCTCTAGGTTTCCCTGATGGGATTCGTTAAGGAGTTTGATTTAGTTACCAGACAATTCTTATGGGCTGGTAGTCTAAACTCCACTAAATGGAGCCTTATTATATGGGAGATTATCTGTAACCCTAAACAATATGGTGGGCTCAGTTTGAGGTAGATGGACTTAAATGGTATTGCTTTGGTGGCCAAACATTATTGGCAATGGTGCACTGAACAAGACAAAGCTTGGGCTAGAATTATCTCATAGAAGTACTACTCTGGAACCATTTAGAGGGACATTCCTCACTATCCACTTATTGGGAAAGGTTCGGCAATATGGGGTACTCTCAAAAAAGGGGCTGCTCTCATCAAGAATGGCTTATTATGGATTTGTAAATAGGGATCCAAGGCTCTCTTTTGGTCTAACTCTTGGGATGGATATCCTCCCATCATTTCCTAGTTTCCAAATTTATTGAACCTTTGTCAGAGATTCCTTGATGCTGGCTAGTCTCAGGAGAGTGACTTCAAAGTTTACAATACAATAGGATAGGTGGAGGTAGCTCATTAGAAAGCTACCAAAACTTAGCTTATTAATGGGATGTAGGAAGAAAATGAGGAGCTATTGAGCATCCTTTCTAGGCATCACTGTAGTCCTCTTTAGGAGGAGGATGAGCTAGCTTGGTCTCCCAATCTCAAGGGAGCTTACACAGTTTCATCTAGATATCAGGCTTTACTTCTTTAGAGATTGGGCAGGGGAAGTGCATTGGTGGAGACAGGTCTGGAATAATTTCACCTGGCCTAAATGCAACTATTTTGCTTGGATGCTAGCTTGGAATAAGTGCTTGACATGGGACAATCTCTAGAAGAGAGGTTTCCAAGGCCCTTCAGTATGTGTTATGTGCGGAGTGGCCAAGGAGGATTCAACACACCTTTTTTGTGATGCCCCTTTGCCTTGCAACTTTGGCATTATTGGTGGGATGTTTGGCAGTGCCCACGTCTTCATCCTTAATCTGTGGTTAATTTCTAGAATGGATTGGGAGAACCCCCCTCAAGGATGCCCTTCATGCAGGATATATGGCTGGGTGGCCTATTTTTTTTGTTTTGGTAGATCTGGCTTGATCAAAATAGGTGAATTTTCCAAGGGGTGAGGGTCATGGTGTAGCAAATATGGAAGAAACTGATGGGGATGATCCAAGAAACTATCCAAGCAAAGAGCATGATATGCCTTCCTTTGACCAAATAGGATGCTCAGGTGGTGGCATGACTTGGATTCCATTAGTTAACTAGTAAGTCAACGTGTGTCAGGTAGAACAAGTAGGTCAAGGAGCAGATTCTTAGGACTAGTCAGTGGCAATGCCCCCTAGTGGGATTCTCAAGATCAATATAGATGGTTCCTCTAGAGGTAATTTGGGACCCATAGGTACTGAAGGTATAGGAAAGGATTTTGAAGGTACGGTGATTTTCCTTTTTGCAGTTCCTAAGGGGCTGCAAACCATTAACATGATGGAAGGTTAGGCCATTCTTTATACCCTTGAAAAGGCCCATGCATTAGGTTGGCATAGGATTATTTATGAATCAGACTCTCAAGTCTTGATTAACCTACTCATTAAGAGGAAAGTGGTGGACGTCAATTGGCAACTATCTTGGATTGTGCAATAGATTTTATAGATTTGCTTGCTTATGGATAGCGTTACTTTTGCTCATATTCTATGAGAATGGAACAAGGTAGCAAATTTTTGGGCTAAATGGGTGTCTGACCATTTGGATGGTGGAAACATTGAGGATTGGGGGTCTCTCCCCCCACCATTGCATTCTAATTTGGAAAGAATTCTGGAGGCTGATAGGGAGGTTCATAATATTGTCTAATTGGGCGCGTGCCTAGTTTTTCAGTTTATGCTGCTTTCTTTTGGGGGTTTCTGCCCCCCGTTCTTCTTGTAATGCTCTTTTCTTATTAACATTATTTTTACCCCTTTAAAAAAAAAATAAATAAGAAAGTTTCAAACTAATAAAATATGCATTGTCTTATAAATCTATACCAAACTATATGTGAAAGAAAAATAAATAAACAATATGGATTCATTCCAACTGTTTGGAATAAATCTATACCATTCCATACCCTAGTGTTTTTTAGCTATGAGGGATTTTAATATTTTGCAATCCAATAAAATAGCATCCATGCAAATGTAATGTCAATGTCAATGCAATAAGATTTTATGGCATTTTCTTTTCTTTTCTAGGCGATTAAATACTATCAATGTTGGGTACCTTAACCACACAATCTGGCTAAAATAGCTACTATGGAGACATAAAATGGAGACATGCCCTATTAAGTACATACTTACAAACTAGAAATCATTACATAAATACTCCAAAAGTATAAAATAAAAATGATATATTTATATTTGACACAATGTCTTGATCAGTATAGAATATGTGGGATTATTTTTTATTAGAGCATAAATGCTAGAGCAACACTTAAAGAGATGTTGTTTAATATTTTATCACAATGTCTATTTTGAAGAGATGATTATTTAATTTGAATATTTTTATGCGTGAAGATTTATCTTAGAGTATGAGGAACATGGTTAAAATATTATTCAGAGTTTGGATATAGGGACCAGTTTTATTGTATTGCACCACAATATTTTACATTGTATGTAGGTGGGAATAAATTCTGATTTAAACTACAATTTAATTCACATCATGTTGAAATGCACATGTCACCTCCCATTATAAACTGTCAAAGAACAAGGTCTCCATTGAAGATAAGAAAATACAGGTGTGTGGATTGGATGCAACAACTATATGAGATTTGAAATTGAAAAAAACTTAATTTAAAAAAAAAGGAACATGTTTATGACCTCAATGATTTGAGCGCCAAAGGGTTGGAAGCTATAGAAAAAACTCAAGATTTATAATTGTAAAGAAAATAAAGAGAAAAAGAGACATGATATTATAATCTGAAGGGAATTTGTGAAAGTAAGCGATACATTATGTGTTTTCCATTATATTTTTTTGTTCACCAATAATTTACATGTTTTTCTTACATATGAGTTAGGAACCCTGATAGAAAAAAGAAAATGTGTTAGTTACAAATAAGAATGTGAAGGGGAGAAGATGAGAGTTGAAGGTGCGTATATTTATTTCTCTTCAATTTTCAATCACTCTTGATATTGAATCAAATTACTATGATTTTTATTTTTAAATTATAAAAGTAATTGTATTCAATTTTTGTAATACCAGGATAACGATGGTTTATGACAAAAAAAGGAATGAAAGAAGAGAAGAAATGTTTGATGTTGGAAACTGATAATATGTGTTGCAGGAATGATGATGTTTATGTTATAGACATGGTTGAGAATGTTCTATGATATACATATGCTTGAGGATATTAATGTTCATGTCCCAAGATTTAATACATAATGCCATATTATCAACACATGTCAACTTTTATGACATACTCCATTTTTAAAAATGTAATGTTGTTATGTAATATTGGGATCCTCAATGAGATAAAAATTGTTTCATACACTCATTGGATCAACTATATACTTTTGTTGGGGAAAGGGGGTTATTGTGACAGTTCCTCTCTATTTTGAATAATTATATCAAACACTACCATGTGGAATAAATATATTATTCTCCTATTCATTGTTGTGTTATGATTTGTTATGTGAAATATTTATTAAATAAACTATTTTTTGTAATGTAATTTATATGGAAAACACAATTAATTACAAAACTATTAGTAAAATTTTGAAACAAGCAGTCATAAATTAAATTAAATATGAAGAAAAAAATTTATATGTTGTGATAAAATTTAACGAAATGAGTTATCCTAGTGATAGTCCTATGTGGTGGAGGCAAGATGCTCACCAACAGCTAGTCTTAATGTTGATAAAAATGTAAATTAATTTGCAATGTTTTTATATGGAGATTAAACTTCAAGAGAGCTTATTTGAGATCTTCATAAAAAAATACATCAGCCAATTTCACGGAAAGCTCCACTTCTAGTTTGGAATGGGAGACACCCATTTTTTAAACGTCACCTCAAATAATATAAATCCATCTTTGGAGTTGTAAACTTTTTGATTTCCAAGACCAATTTTAGGCAATGAAGATGCATGTATAAAATAAAATTTCTCACCATCTATTAAAATAACTTTACACATGTCTTGAAAGGGTCAAGTTAAAGGTTGGACAATAGTGTAGTTTCTACACATGGCCATACATTTTTTTAAGTTATGTCTTTATGTTGGATTTCTTCCTTTCATGTAAAAATAAATTTTCAAGTGTATAAAGGTTGTGAGACTAAAAATCACACCTCAAAGAAACTATAATGTTAATGAATCATCAAGTTCATTTTTGAACAAATCTTCTTTGGGTGTTGTAGAATTTGTATATGATTCCATGTTTTAAGGTTATTTGGTATATTTAAAAATATCCTACAAATTATTTGATTTTGTATGATATTTATTTACTAAGGAACATGTGTTTACAGTAATATTTAATGAATCATATAGTGTTAATGTTATAAATTAGTATTGGATTGCTATTTTTAAGTGCAATTGAGAGAAGTTCACTTTAAATATCTCTTGGATGCTATCAACGTATTATACATTAATTTGATATTTTATTTTGCAAATAAATTTTCGCTTAATTCATATTCATTCAACACCCAGTTAGGTGATGTTTATTTCTAATGTCACAGTCATCAAAATATTTCTTTCTTTTTGCATTTACATTTTTTTTGCTTTGCTTCACCAAATATAACCTATCAATAATTTTCCCCCCATAATTACATTTTTCATGGAATTCAAGGCCTCTTTATATTTTTTTGAGAAAGTCTCAAACACAATCCCAACATTGATCCCTAGTTTCAAAATGGCACAGGAATTACTCCAAAATAACAAGGCATTGAAGTTGTGTTGCATAAAATATAACTATGAATGGGGAAGGCATGGAGCTATAGTGTATTTTCTACACATGACCATACAACTTGAAATCCCTCACATTGCATAAATTAAAATTTTGGAAGTGCATATTTTGTATATAGTTATATATAGGATGAACTTGATTTTCTTACAATCAACACATTATGTGACCCATATGATGTTTTTAAAGGTACATGAGAGATTCAGATTCAAGATCTAACTAAATTTGATAGCATTGATAACAAAAAGCAATACTTGTGCCTTCAGATCTTCTATTATAAACTTGGAAGATGAATTTTGTGAAACCTCATCCCCCCATCATAATTATTATACTTCTAGCGAATCTAGGTAAGTAGATACATTTGAAGCCTATAATAACATTGAGTATAACATGAAAACTATGAAAGATGAAACCATTTATCATACACTACTTGATATCCATATTTACCGTAGGTAAAATATAAAACTATGTTAAAATGCATCTCAATATAAGGATTTGAAATTTTTTATTAATAATGCCATTCTCAACATTCTTCCTTAGAATGAAAGTATAGAATCTTTAGATTAATAACGGTGTCATTAACACACATACCATCCCCATCTCCATCAAACATATATTCCTTTTCACTATAACTTCATGTGTATATATTGTTGAATCAATTTGTTTAACCAATTAGCTACGATTTAGCTCAATGGTATATATATTGTACATTATTGTCTATAATTCTTAATGTTATTGCTACCTAATCAAAGCTAACAATGGTAAGAGGGAGAATCATAATGAATGGGGTATACTCTTCAGATTTTAGCAATATTATGTGAGAAGGTCAATTAAAATATGACCTAGTATTTAACACATTTACTACGAAGCAATATTATGTGAGTTTTGATTTGCTTTCAAAGGAAAAAATTCTAG
>JARHVA010000160.1:3755000-3795000 GCA_037957365.1 Torreya grandis | reverse complement strand
CACACACACACACACACACACACACACACATAGACACACACACACACACAGATATATATATATATATACATATATATATATGTATATATATACATATATATATGTATATATATACATATATATATGTATATATATACATATATATATGTATATATATACATATATATATGTATATATGTGTGTGTTTGTGTGTATATATATATATATAAATGTATGCATGTATGTATGTATGTATATATATATATATGTATGTATATATGTATATATATATACAGATATATGTACATATATATATATATATATATATATACATACATACATACATACATACATACATATGTATATGTATATACATTCATACACACATACACATTTCATTTTAATTTGTGAATTTTGCAAAATATGAATATGAATGTCTCAGAACAATGTGAAGTTTAAAGTTTTTTCCAATACCATGTGTGTTGAATTGATTAGATAAAATTATTTTCTTAATGTTTCTTCCCATTAATCAAATAGAAAGACTTAGAGAAAATAATTAAATAGTTTTAACAAAGCATGGTTTTTAGATGTTAAAACCATTATTTGTTTGAAGATTTGAGTCAAGAATACTTTCAAAGAACAACCAAATGATGAAATTAGTTCTGAATCTTTACACATTTTTATATTTCCATAAATTTTTATGTTCTTCCACATGTATAGCATTGAGTTTTACAATGATTCAATATTTCAAAATGAATTGGAAATGTTCATTTTTTGGTGGTGTAAGCATGCAAATCACCATATTCTCCAAAAAATCTCTTGAACATCATAGACTAGTCCTATAACCATCTTATACACATTTTAAACGATGTGCATAGGGATGATTCACATCACCGTTATTAAAAATTGACCTTGTTTGAAACTTATTACAACCATCTTTGACAATCTTCTCAAGGAAATTAAAACTTATCCTATAAACCAGAAGAGTGAGAATTACATTTTCTAGCACTCCATAGATCTTGAGAATTTTGGGATCATTGGGGTCATCTAAATTATCAACAACATTTTCATTTAAAATAAAATCAACATTTTGAAGAGTAGGTTAGATGTATGTAATTAATCGGAAATGGTTATCAAATATAGAGAGGACAACCTAAAGGAAATCATTGAAGGAATTAATACAAACATATCTTCTCTAACAAATGATAATAAGGATCTAAAATTTTGTTTTTAACGTATAAGGAAAGAAAAATTATAGTCATAGATGTGTCTTGAGGATCAAAATGCATCACTGGGAGTATATGAATCTATTGCAAGCGTTAGGGCTATTGCTTTGGAAGCAGAGTATTATAGTAATGTAAGACAAAATAAAATTAATGAGGAATAGAACAGAGTATGGAAAAAAAATTGTGCATTACATGACTTACCCAAAAACTCCTCCCACCACACCCATACTTCATAAATCCAATGACAAAAACAATGATCATAATTAGTGTGTTCCTTTATTATGGTTCATTTCACTATAGTTATTGATATATATATATATATATATATATATATATATATATATATATATATATATAGGTCTATAAATACATAGATATATATATATATGTAAATACATACATACACAAATACATATTTCATTCTAGTTGGTGAAATTTGCAAAATATGAATATGAATGTCTCATAATAATGTGAAGTTCATAACATTTCCTAATACCATGTGTGTTGAATTGATTAATTAAAATTATTTTCTTAGATTTACTTCCCATTACTCAAATATTAAGACTTAGATAACATAAATAAATATTTATAACAAAGCATGGTTTTTAGATTTTAAAAAAATTATTTGTTTGAAGATTTGATTCAAGAATACTTTCCAAGAACAACCAAGTGATGAAATCAATTGTAAATTTTTACACGATTTTATATTTCCATTATATTTTATGTTCTTTCACATGTCTAACATTGATTTTTATAATGATTCAATATTTTAGGACACTGAAGCAACTTCAATTACAGTTCTATAGATCATTCTTCACAAAAATTGTTGTCGGTCTGCATCTTTTGAAACTACTCTATCTAGATAATTCAAAAAAGCAACATGATTTGATTTCACTTTATGTTCCAAAATTGAATTGGACCTATTCATTTTCTAGTGGTGTACACATGCATATCACCATATTCTCCACAAAAATATCTTGAATGTCATAGACTAGTCCTATAACCATGTTATACACATTCATGTGCATAAGGATGATTCACATCACCATTATTAAAAATTGACCTTGTTAAAAACCTGCTATAACCATCTTTGAAAATCTTCTTAAGGAAATTAAAACTTATCCTATCAATTGGAAGAGTGAAAATTACTTTGTCTAGCAATCCATGAATCTTGAGAATTCGGGGATCATTGGGGTCATCCAAATTATTGAAAACATTTTCATTTAAAATAACATCACAAACATTATTGCAAGGTCAACAAATTGTTATTAACATCATCTTAAATAAGTTGTAAATAGATTCTTGTCAATGACCATATGAAAATCCATGAAAAATATTTACAAATTCAATAAAATAAGGATAAATAAGAATGAGTACACAAAAAATACTTACATGGACGTCAACATTACTAGTTGAATAAAATGGAACATTACATCTCAAAGAAAATTCATTTCTAAATTTCTTTCTCAAATCGTCGACTTTTAAAATGTGCTTGCACACATGACTTTGGGTTGAACACATGCATTCACACATTACAAAAGACTAATTCACCATTCTAACCTTGTAAAATGTTTATTATTTTCTTTGTCTTCTCACCCATGCCACATCAAGGTTAATCTCACTAAACACCACATCGCCATTAGAGATGATTTTGTGATTTTATCCATGACTTATTCTCTATTTGCTCAAGCTTGAAGTTCCTGTAAGACCCAGTGTCCTTACACATTTCACTCCACCAATAATATAAAAATATAAAAAACACCAAATTATTCACCAGCAAATCTACTCTTTGATGGGAAGAAACTTTGATTTTAGTTAAAAATGTTTTCTTCAAATGAGAGTCATATCATTCTATAGTAGCATTTTTCTCTTGACCCACAAGGGGCATTGTATGCGATCATCCTACTCACATGCCAATATGGTGGATCCATTGATCTTTCTAATAGTTGATGAAAACTTCTTAAGATGCATATTGTTCCATTAATAGATTCATGTTACAAACCATTGCAAGGTGTTAGAATGTGAAATATTTTGTGAAGGGTTACTATTAGCAAGAAAAAGAGAAGCAATGATTGAGCTATTTATAAGGGGGGCGAATGAAATTCCAACACAAAAATTGTCATAAATTCATGATAATATGTTAGTGTGAAGGTATCAAGATTTTTAAAATGATAAATATCTAATTCCTTGATAAACAAGTAGAGCTAAGTTACCAAAACTTACTTTCAAATTTATTGTACCCAACAAAGTGTGAAAAGTTTTTTTTTTAGTTAGATTTAGTAAACATAACAAAATGCCTCACATACCATCAAGTGTATTCATTCATATGCTTATTTTAATTTCCATTTTTTACATTCAATATGACATTTTACAACATTTGGATTCTTGTTTTAGTTACATTCAATTGTTTCATCCATCCTTCTTTAGGTAAGTGCATGCACATGTTTCAATTTATTATTTTATTTTGATACACATATGCATTCACATAACATGTGCACTTTAAACTGGGGGTATTATGTAGGCACCAAGTTTTGATGAAATACCTATTTCCATTAGGTCTTTTATTTGTTTTAACACACCTAGTCTAATTGTGTGAATTTGGCTCCTTTCAAACACATTTCAACCCAGATTACGTTATATCTAGCCTTTTTAGATCAAAATATCCTTAGATCCATCTTTTATCATCTTATGGATCCCAATAATCCACTTTATAATCAACCTCATCTCCACTCCTAGCATTTATTACACCTAGTATAAGAATGAAGACCTTTCAATTTTGTCCAATATAAAAGCAATAGCTTATTGGTTCCATGCTATGCCTTTTATGGGTGTTTCCACATTGGCCTAATTTCAAAAGCCTTTGATTTCACGTATCATAGTATTCCATGGTTGGGAATCACATGTCTTATTTTGGAAAGCCATATATATACAAATCAATTCCTATTAATTGACCAAATATCAATGGAATGACAAATCATTCTAAGTTATTGAGTTGTACATTCTTCCTATTTATTGTGAAACTTATCAAGGAGCCTGCATATTGAGCTAACATTGATTTTTCATCATCTTCAAGTCATTTTCCATTATCATATTCTACAAAAAGATGATTTATGATAATGTCCATGTAGTTGAATTGGATTTTCTAGGGATGAAATATGGAGCCTTTCTCAAAATTACACTTCACTCACATACACATGAGAAATACATTGACTATAATTCCAAGTGTGTGGGATATATAGTTGAAAATCTTCAAGGGGTAGCTCAAGTTAGCTAACCTTAAAACACTTATTATATTTATAATTTTTAGGGCTAGGTCAAGGAGAAAAAGAGAGACAATTCCACCTATTATACCTATAAATTTTGCATAATGATCACACAACCCTACTCAACATCAGCTTGTAAACCTATCGATAAAATCATAAAGTAAAGAAAAAAGTGAATGACACATTTAGTGGTAGAGTACATGTTTAACAATAATAGGTGGTATAAATTTGGTGACCTATTAATGATGTCTCATATGGATTTGGTGTAACATTGATTTTGTCTCAGTGATAATCACTAGTCAAATTTCACATTGAGCAATAGAGTTACCTATAGAGCCCATATCCAATTTTAAAAATTTAGAATAGAACTCAAGGGTGCTAGATTCTAGTCTTCTTTATGTTTTTATTTTTATTATATGCTTTAATCCTTTTATTTCTATATTTGTTCATGTTTTTATCCACTAATTTAGATCATATTATTGTCTTAGAATGTAATATATTAAATATCCCTTATGATTTAATTTTAATTATTTATGCATGTGGTAATTACCCTAAAACCACAAATAGTTAAAATCATAATATCCCTATTTGTATCTAATATTTTGGCTATAAAATTAGTAATCCATGAATCATCTAAAGTTTGATATAGGCAAAATCATCTTTGCTCCCACAAAATGCCAAATTAAAAATACCCAATCAGTCTCTCATTAGATAAAAATAAGAAAAAAACATAAAAATCTGAAAATTATAATTAAATAAAAATTTATAACTACATTGGCCATTTTGACAATGTATCATCAGACAAGTACTAAATATGTATATCATGAGTCATCTAATAGTATGTCGTTGACTATTTCCACCATGTTTCACTATATTGGCCATTAAAACATCATCAACCATTTCTACATAACTACAATGGCCATTTGCTGAAATCAACTACATCGATCATTAGATAAAACTCTATCAACCATGTTACAATTTCCAACCTATAAAATGTCATTAATTAGGTTGATGATCTTTTATAGGTGCACAACCCTATTTATTACTCCTAATTTTTTCACTTTTGTTTGAATGTCATTTCGATAAAATCCCATTACCCCTCTCTTGATTCTTTGCATTTTGATGATTTTTGGGGCAAATTTTGGTAGGCATATTTTTTTAAATGCTATATTTTACTATTATACCATATTTACCTATCATGTAATTAAATGCAAAACCTACCTTCATAATAACTCTTCTACATCATCTAGACATTGTGTCTTTCTGTGCCAAAAATGGTTGTCCCATAGCTAAAATATCTCTAAATCTATAAATATAAATATAAAAAATGAAAGGCCTATGTCCTATTTAAAGATTCCAAATAAAAAATTTCAAACTTTTGAAAATTATCTCTTATATTCTATATATTGGCCATATCTTTGCGATCATAGCTCCTATCAACATACGGAAAGAAGCGTTCGAATCCTTGTGCCTTAATAAATTTTATGGTATCAATGGAATATTTTAGAAAATATTAGGAAAATCACTTATTTTATAGGCCTGAAAGACCTATCTTAGAAACTGTTTGGCATTTTACGCCATCATGCTTCTTATAACTATCTAGGTAGGTTAAGATACACATGCTCATTTATTTAAATTCACTTATCTTATATTTACACTTGCATATTTATCTTTATGTTTTTATGTTCTTTTTCCAAAGCACCATCATGTATTACATGATTGTGACACATGATGAGATTTGGTTGGGCACATTTAAACATCTTATTTTCACTTACACATAGTTTTATCTCACAAGACTTGTCAATGTATTAATCTACTTGAGTGTATGTCCTAAGGATTACACTGAGATTGAGGTGCAGTAGTTTGTGGTACTTCATGATATATTTATCACAATTATCCATTCTTAATACCACTTTAACTCCTACCATGGAGGTTTGCACTCTCTCTTTTGCCCCTTTACACATGTTTATCTGATGTCATTACCCTGATTAATTACATCTTGTAGTTTTTGCCAAGTTGGTTGATCTCATCAACCAAGTCAATGACGTATTATGCTTGCTAGACATTTTTATATGCCATCAGTTAGACCAATGACGTGGGATAAGTTTTATTTTTGAATTTCAAATTTTGGATATGTATTTATAGGGTTCTTATTTGATATTTCTCAAAATATAGACATCCAATATACTTTTATCCTATAGGTAGGTCCACCTATGTAAGAAGAAGAAGAATTAGGATAAGGGTTTTACACTTGAGGATGACTAATTAACAGAAGGACTTGAAGATTTCAAGAAGAGGCACTGAACCAAAAAGTTATACTTAGTCTTTGGATTCCCCAAATTGGGTCTTCTTCTTTCCATCTTGACTTCACTCGCAACCATTTCTCGCAGAATGTCACTTGAGCTAAGGTGGATATTAATACACTGAAAAGTCAACCTAGGATAAGTATCTTAACCCTATACTCTTTATTTTATACTTTAGTGGTTAAATTATACTATTTTATTTATTTATGATTAGATTAATATATGTTTGTTAGTACTTTACTATTCTTTGCATGCTCTTTATTTATACTTTAGGGTTACCCTCCAATGACACTTTCAATTTTCTTAGTCTAGATACCTTGTGGATACCATCTAATGACATTGTATTTTATTTGATTATATTTTATACCTATTATTTAGTGTATAATGAAATTTTGGATCTATTTAGGCCTAAACTTTTTTTTGTTTATGTAGACTCCCCATTTATATCTCTGGCAAACTCCATTAATCATGAGCCTTATATATAGCCACAAACTACTTTATAGACCAATGTATTTTATATATGTTGGATCTAGTATGAAATTTTATATTTTTATATTTTAGAGGATCCTTATTTTTGCAACCATTATTGACCTATACATAGGTTCAATTGTCCTATTAAAATTTAAAGAAAATCATTTTTTAGGCATTCATGCAAAATTTTAGAAAGACAAGAAAGGTTTTCAGAGCCCTATAATTGATGAACAAAGTTATCAAATCAATTTTTCTATGTTTTTTATTTATGTAAATATGTAGTGTATAGTTTTGGTTGCCAAGAATGTTGGGTGTATGGTTCTGATGAGGTGCTCAAGTCTTTACGATTTTTATAGGTTCTCACTTTCTTACCCTAAACACCTTGATCTTATTGTTAAATTATAAAATGTTTCCGTTTTTTTTTACAAAAATTAGATATTAATTTAAGCCCTTCTCTTGTCAATTATTATATTAAACTTAAGAAAACAATTAACTTTTATTTTATTATTTTAAATCATATATTTATAAATAAATTTGATTTAGATCTATTTATTCATATTATAACATGTTAAAATTACATAGTTAATTGAAAGGGTTATATTCTCCCAAAAAAATTTGAGGGAATGAATACCCAAAGTAAAGTGATCATTGTGAAATAATTAAAAAAAACATGTTAAACACATAGAAAATATTTACCCCACGTAAGTATAGGGCTTAGGCAATTTAAAAAATAGACACTTCATCATTATCAATTCTTATGATGAGAATAAAATGTGATGTAGAGCATGTACTATGAAAGAACTCAATTAATTACAGCCATAAGATGTTCCAAAGTTAAAAATTTATATACGCACAAATTATTTATTTATTATGATTTATGATTAAACAATGTACATGTGTCGATGCTAGTACATATGTCATAAGCATATAATTTTTCTGATCTATCCAACAAAAACCTTTGAAAAGATATATTATCTTAAAAAAATTAAAATTTAACACTTAAAAATTAAAAAATATTCTCTTACATGATTTTGTATAATATCATATTTATATTAATATAAGAATTACAATTATTTTAATGGTAAGTGCATGAAGTTGGGGGACAATTCTATGGAAATTATCCTTAATGTGATCACATTAATTAATAACATGATTATGTTATTTAATTAATGCGGTTAGGTTATTTGAATCTAAGCTCAAGATTGTTGAACCATAATGCGATCACATTATTAATACAATCACCTTTTTAAATATGATTACAATATTATCATTTACAATAATGTGATCATTTTAATAACATGATCATGTTACCTATGTGTCAAAAAAAAAAAAAAAAGGGAAACTTGAATGTAAAAATACTCATTTTACATTTGAGTTCCCTTGCTCTACCATAGCTTTCGCAATCACGTTTTACTTAGAAGACTCTAGAGAGTGTTAAGAATCTACCAAATTCATCCCACAGACCTGTTGATTGATGATGCCACCATGTAGGAGAGGTAAGTGATTGAAATCTTCCCTATTTAACTCAAATTTTTCATTACTTTCATATTTTAACCCTAGTTTTTAATTGTCAATTTTTTTTTAACAACTCATGTTGCTAACCTCCCAACCCTCTACACAACCCTCTAGTTAGTCCTCCTCCTAACCCTCCATAAAACCTTGTTGTTCCTCCTATCCCTCCACCTAACCCTCCTATAGTTCCCCAAAACCCCTTGGTATTAAAGAGGTTTTTATTAACAACATTATGGGAAATAAACTTGAAATTGAAGAGTTAATTGATAGAATAAGGGATCCCATATTGATTAACTCCCATCTCACCCATCTAGTCAATTCTCTATAGACCTTATTACGTCAAATTGACTTTATAACAAGTCAAATTGATGAACTAATCTCATATAGGGATACTTACAGGGCATATTATGGTAATAAGTTATCATCCCTTCAGGTCAAGAATAAAGATATTTAAAAATTCAACATTTGTGCCCTATTCATCGACCCAACGACCAATGCCCCATTTCTCATAACTGATAAATATTTTCCTATCCATCACTGTGTACATAACTTAATCATGTCCAATTTTTAGGATCAATAGTGGCTAGTCTTTGATTATCCACCATGTGACAACCATCATGCCTTAATATATTTTTTTAGGAAACTCTACTGTGAGTTTGTCTTTAACAAGATTCCCAATTATTTTGAGTTTAGTGAGTTTTAGGGCTGAGGAAAAGGCTCTACATAGGATCAACCAAGTACACATTATACACTTAATCAACCTATGTGGATCTCTTTCTAAAAACCTCTTGAGCATGAGATCCCCTCTATAATTCAATAGATGGTGGAGATAGACACTCTTTATGCTCTTAGTTCACTCATTGATACACTTATTCATCATACGAGTAGGCTTTTATAGAGTGATGTTATAGATACACCACAAACAACCTAACCCCAACCCTACCATTGTAGTTTGTGTGGATTTATGTTCATAGGACCTTTTGATGATGATGGCATCGATGGTTCAGATAGATTAGATCATATTCTTAGGAGTGATGAATTTTTAGCACACACATATGGTGTGTAGATATTAGTCACCACACAGATGCATGCATATTTCATATAAATGTCATGTTAAATTTAAGTTATATTTACAAATTTAATTTCTAAGCTAATAATTAATTTATATATAAATTTAATATAATATATATATCATTTTTTATGTCACAGGAGGTGACAGTTCATCATCAAGTTAACATTTACAGTTTTTGATTTGTCATGATCATTGTTTACATATTCTGATCTCATTGTTGGGTAATTCATGATTGCATCAACCTCTGTTAGGATGACACCATTTACCTATTATTAGTGAACAGATTTGTCCTTATATAAATATATTTTATTTTAACTCCGTACTCTTCTCTCAAGAACACATAAATTAAACAACAAATGGGTGAACTATCAAGATTAGTTCCCCTCTGAATTAAGGTACATCTCCCTTTAAGACTTTAAATGAATTTAAATATTTAGATACACTTTTAACCAAATTTTTTTTAAAGGCAGACTAATATCCATACATCATTATGTTATGAATATGAGATTTTATAATAGCGATACATAACAGAATACACATTCCATTCTCAATAATAATTAAATAGATAACCATATATATGTTAAACCAGTAAATGATAAAACACACATAATAGATTGTCTAATGGAAAAATAATTACTATATGAAGGAAGAATTCACATAGAAAATCCACTTTCAAATACTCAAACACACATATTTAAGTACTCAATAATTAATTCTCCTTTCCATTCACAGATGAAAAATTAGACAAACATCACATATCCCAATTCTCAAATTTATAAGTCTTTCCTCCTTTTTTATACATCTATCTTTTTTAAAACCAAAAATATATATCGTTGCCTTAACTCATCCATCTTTTAAACTAAACTAGAGTTAAAGTAACTCTAACCCATATGGGATTTATTTTTTACAAATTCAATAAAGATTAAGTTCTGAACATAAAAGTAACTGAATAAAAGAGACTATGTAAGTAAAGTCATTTTTGAAGTGATGGGTTAGGATCTCTAGATTTGATCTATTCAGTTGGGTAGACACATTGAGCTTTCCACTCCTGAAATGTTGTAATGAACTCCTAAATTTTAGAAAGATTGGGAATGCTGATGTGTTTTATCCTTGCCTTCCAGATGTTTTCTTCCCTCTAAATTTTTTCCATCTTTTCTATGTGCTCTGGGAGTATGTCGATAAAATGACAAAGACGTGACTCTACCCTTGAAATCTATGAGAAGTTTTCAATTGATAAGCTGTCACTTTATTTAATGAAGTTAATCTTTTCCATAAAGGACTGAATCATAGCATTGATGACCTTCTTTGGATTTCCATTGTCTTTTATGTAACTGATATCAATGCTCTATAGATCATGTTATAATGACTAAATTTCTCCATTCAACATTTTTCTTACTCGCATATAATATATCTTCATCCAGTCCTATTAAGTTATTTTCTGACAAAAACTTTGTTATCCTATTTTTTTGCACTTCATCAATCTGATTCATTACACTCATCCATTTTCCTTCCTCTTTTATCCACAAAGCATTCTGAGTCTTCAAATCTTCAATAGTGATTGTATTCAGATCATGTACATTCTTTAATTTATGAATGTATTCTGTACCTTTCAAGATGATGCCATCCAAACAACTATCAAATACTCTAGTACTCATTTTGCCTCTGTGTATTTGATCTACCATCCTTTTATGGATAAGATATTTTGGATCAAAGTACATAGGCATTCAGGAAATTGGTTGTGGATCTAGACTATGAATGGTGTCAATATACTCTACTATTGACTGCACAGTCTATTTTAACTCTCTTTTATCCTTTTCATCCTTCCAAGTTATACTGACTATCCTTTTAGTAGATGTTTCTAGATGATGCACATCAACAATACGTGATACAGTCCTAAGGTCTACCTTTTCAACTGTAAAATTTTGAATAGTAGGATCTTGAACTTCTTCATTAGTTTTTGGCGAGGCAATTTTTGTATTCCAGTTCCCTGTGTTTGGGTCAACATCTACCCTGGATGTCAGTTGTAACTTTTTGGATTTAGGATCATTCCCTAAACACTTTCTCACCATATATTTCAAGACTAAAGAAAATGGAGCTACTTTCCTTTTATGACTAATTAAACTTTCCAGCCATTTAGTTACAGAAACTAAGGCTTCTCTATCAAGATTTGATTAATCAGAAGGTACAGTTGAAACAATCATCAATTTGATAGAATCAGAAGGAATTATTGTCTATTGATATATACTAACATCTTCCATCATTGGTGAATCAGATTCTTTATCACCTTTGATTTTTCCTAAATCCTCTTCAAAATTCAAAACCATAATTACTTTTTCAAAAATTTGATTCTTCTTCTTGCTTTGAGTACTTGACCTGGTGGCACGAGGAGGCAAGGTTGTTATAAGGGACTTCTCAAATTCTTTGATGACAAGGTCCCTTCTAGTTATTGACTTGGAAGTACCTACATCATAGATAGCAATAGGCTGGTTAGATGAGCTTATTGGGAATGGAGATTCAATTATTACTATACATCTCTGGGAAACTATGTTTTGAGCTCCTCCCAGTTTTTTCTCTCTTAGCCATTTTTTAGTTCTCCTTGTCACTGGAAGGGTCTTAACCTCAATTATATCTTCTTCACTTTTCTCCCAGTCAATTTTTGGAATAGGTGATTCTTTTATTTACTCAAATTATGGATCAATTACCTATTCATCATTCTCAACAATTCCAAAAATGTCCATGTTTAATTAGAGAGTAATTATCTACCCTAGGGAAAACCTAGACCACAGTCTCTTTTTGACTTAAAATTCATCTGAACAATCCTCCCAATAATCCTCTAATTGAGGAATATGTGAAAATCCTATTCCAAGGTCTAAATTATCTCTGGCAAAACCTTTGCTATCAAATTGTGGTCTGGCTGTGAAGCATTGAAAATTGAATTTCTTAAGATCCAATTATAAATTCAAAGCATCAGATGTTATTTTGCATGAATAATGTCCAAGCTCAATAGGAAAAGCTATACCAAGTTTATTCTTCATTAGGAATTTTGTATCTACATGTGCTAATTGTCTGTAGACTTCTATTAGCACAAATCGGTCAAAAACATACCTGGGTAACCTCAAGCATTCACCATCAAAACCCCCAACTCTAATATAAGTGAACCTAGAAAATTGAATGAAGAAACTACCATAGACACTAATTAACTATAGAGCTTCATCAAACAACCTCTTATTAATTTTAGTTGATAATTCAAAAGTCATTTTCCTAGAAAAAATGTCATTGACCCTTCTGTAATCCTCATAGCAGTTATGCATTTGTAACTATGAGTAATAATCATAAATTTTATTGTCTTCAACCAAGGGTGTATGAAGTAACCCTACCCATTGTCTCATAGAAGCCAAGAAATATAGTAGATATGAAGACATATAAAACTCTCTATTTCCCAAACAATTACTTAAACCCTGATGTAAACATTCAACTACAATTTCTGCCCAATCCAAATATTGTTCTCCTTGAAGGATCACCTATATGAAGAAGTACATCTAGTCTTCCCAATAATAAGCATGAGCATTGCTTTTCAGTTTGTGTAATAATACCATGATACCTTGTACTTATAGAATCATATGGTTTCTTGTTAATGGCCTAGGCAATCTTGAACCTCCCTTTTGGAATTTAAAGAGCCAGTTCCTAGCAATCACACTCTTGTAAATTGATTTCTTCATTGCAAAGTAACCATCAGAATAAGTAATATTAAGGTTAGAATATGTCTCCTTGAGAGGAATTCCCATTATAGACATTAGGTTGTGTCTATTGATATGTAATAAAATATTACCATCTATAGTCCTGATGCACCTATTTTGAGGTTCATATCTATTCACACATTCAAGGACCAATTTAGTGCATTGTATAGCCATGGGAAAGGCTGCAGCTTCAACCATGCAAATTTATACTATTTTTGCATCATAAGATTTGACAGATGATTTCTAGCCCTTTCCTTAAGATCTTCCAAATCATATTGAATTAGAGAGGCATCCCCAATTTTAGGCAAAGAACATATGAGACTAGGGCCATGCTTATAATCAAGACAAGTAGATTTCATCGCTACAAGTCAAAAAATATAATGAAAAGAGAAAGTTTTGAATTTTAAATAATACTGTAAACTCAAAAGGATCCTTCTTTCCAACCAAGTAGAGGAAAAATCTTATAGTAAGAGTGAAAATCACCTTAAATTTATCTAAAATCACTATGGATTCAAGCAATCAAATATCTTATTTCACCTATGTTGTTCTCCTTTGTATCACCAAATATGCTTGTTTGTTGAATTTGAATTGTTTTCTCTCGATGTAGATATTAACTAGATCAAACGATTAAATTGAAACAATATGTGTTGAACATGCTTGATAAGACACACATTCTGACATATGCATTAATGGCAAGCATATTTTATGCATGATTTTGATGAGTAATGATTATATGTAACCTCCTAAAAATTCAAAATTTTCCACTTTATAGTGAGTTTTAGATATATTTTCCTCTAAATCTCTCACTAATTTTAACTTAGAGAAATCCTCAAGGTGAGATAAGAATATAGCTATTGAACCATTGAACCATCAAACCATTGAAATTTTAAAAATTGTGGTTCAACTTCAAGTTTCAATGATATGAAATAAACCACATAGACTGACCAATAGTCACATGATCTTTCCAGAAACTTTAGACTTTGATAAAACCCTTACTCTTTTCAGACATTAAACCGTTGAACTTTTCAGACATTAAACCATTAAACTTTTGAAATTTGACAAAGTGTTCAAGTTCAACTGAAAGGTTCAAAGACATAAAAAAAATACAAAGGAATAGTGCATTTTGAGAAACATTGAACCATTGAACATTTCTATGTAGGTTTAAATGATAGGTTCAGGCGATAGGTTCAAGCGATGGATTAATTTAGACAAAGGAACTGAGTGAACATGACTCTTTTCAAAACATCGATATTGAAATCTTTGAACCATTGAACTCTTGAACTTTTGAACCATTAAACTTTGAGAAAGGTTCAAGTTCAATCAAAAGGTTTAAAGATATACTTGGAAAACACAAAAGGACAAATAGTTCATTTTGAGAAACTTTGAACCATTAAACTTTAGAACTTCTTGAACTCTGAGAAAGGTTCAAGTTCAAAGGTTCAATTCTTTTAGAGTTTCACACACAAGAAATGATAGGTGGGTGAACTTATTTTATGACAAAATTCATGAAGAATTAATTAAAGGTGACTCAAAAACTAACATTGGCTCTAACTGGGGACTGTATTTTATGGCAAAATGCAAAGAACTCAGAAACTCTAGTTTCATAGACTAGGAAAAAAAATGAAAGAAAAAGAGAAAGGAAAACCAAAAATGGGAAAGGGAAACACAAAATGCAACAAGAAAAGAAAATATTATGTAAAAAATAGGGGATATCTATTTCACAGTCAGTACAACTTGAGATCCTATCCATTATAGGATAGGGGTAAAATGAATCCATCCAATATTCCAATTTAAAATAATTAAAACCAAGTACCTGATGAATTTTGAAAGGTCCTTTCCAAAGTGAATCAAATTTACCATGTGCTCTTTTAGGTTCTCTCCTTCTATCCCATAGCAATACTTCATCCCCTTCCATGAACTTTTTGGGTCTAGTTTTTTGGTCAATAATCTTCTTAACTCTGGCTTGATGAGCAATAATACGATCAAATAGTTCATTCCTCTCTTCTTCAATCTTAGTTAAATACATAACTCTTTTTTCTAAGGAGTCTTGAAAGTACTGATCTTCAATAACATTTTGTAATCTAGCTGTAGATAATTCTAGAGGTAATGAGAGTTGTGGTCCTATTCCATAAACTAGTTCAAACAGCGCCATTCAAATTGCTCTTTTTGGGGTTACCATGTTAGCCCAAAGTACTTTGTATAGTCTCTTATGCTAATCTCTGGGGTTATCACTCACCACTTTCTTCATGATGGCTATCAATTTTTTATTGCTAGACTCTACTTGTCCATTTCCTTGAGGGTAATAATCTAATGAGTGAGAAAGAGAGATATTGTGTTCATAGCAGAATGAAGTAAGCTCCATTGAAGAAAAATTTGTAGCGTTATCTGTCACAACTTTCTGAGGAACACCCAAACGTACCATTATATTTTCTTTGAGAAAATCACATACCACTTTTGAAGTAGTTCTCTTCACAGGGATCGCTTCAACCCATTTCATAAAATAATCAATTTCTATTAGAATGTGTGTATGACTAGCACTCAAAGGAGGTGAAAGAGGACCAATGAAGTCTAATCCCCACTATTTAAAAGGTTCTTCAATAATGACAGGTCTCAAAGGTAATGTTGCAAGTTGTGGTCTTCCTAAGAACAATTTACATTTTTCACAATTAGCTACCCATTTATATGCATCTTTGAACATACCTAGCCAATAATATCAATTTATAAGGATTTTGAAAGCTATGACCAATCAAGAGAATGTCCACCACAAGATTCATTATGAAAAACTTTCAATAGTTTGCATTGTTGTTCTTTGTCTACACATCTTAGAAAGGTTCAATCTAATCCCTTTTTGTACAGGACATCACCCCATATTACATATTTTGTTGAGTTTAACTTTAGATTCCTTTTTTCTTTCAGGGATAAATGACTGGGATAGTCTCCATAAGTAAGATAGTGTGCCACATTTAGGAACCAAGGATCTTGTAAGCTCACCAGTAAGAGAATAGGGAGTTCTTCTTCTTCTTCTTCTTTATTTCCAGCTATCAATTTTCACAAAACTTGACCTCTAACTAATTTGGTTGGCTTAATCTCTAGATCATATTCTTGAATTTTAGCAACCCATGTTTCTCTATTGTTCACCCCAACCTCTTACTAAGTCACAATGCTTTTCAAAGCCAAACTAGGAGCAAATACAATTGAATGAGAATGAATTATATACTATCTAAATTATTTAATAGCCTTCACTACAACAAAAGCTTGTTTCTCAGCCAAAGAATATTTAAGTTCATGTTTCTTGAGAGGAACACTCATAAAGGATATTAGGGCTTCTACATTTACTTCATTTTTATGTAACGAGATTCCAGACATGGTATGTTCTAAAGCATAGTAGTAAATAACAAAATATTTTTGGAAATTGGGATTTACCAAAGTAGGTGTTTGTGCAATTTCTTCCTTTATATCTTCAAATTCTTTTCTAGCAACTTCATTCCATTTGAATGCTTGTTTTTCACTCATCATCCCCATAATATGTTTCGTAATTTTAGTAAAATTAGGAATGAACCTTATAAGAAAATTAATTTGACCAAACAAAAGACTTAACTCCAATTTTATTAGATAGAAGACTTAATTTTTGTATTGATTTAACTCTTTCTAGGTCAATTTTAATTCCACTTTTTAAAACTAGGTGTCCTAAGAATTTCCCTTTTATAACATAGAAAATAGACTTCTTAGGATTAAGAGATATCCCATGACTCAAGCATCTTTATAAGACGGTCTCCAGATCCTTCAAATGATATTCTCTTTTTATAGAGAAAATAGTCAAATCATCAAGATAGATAACAATAATTCTATCTTTCAAATCTTTAAAGGATGAATCCATCACCCATTGAAAAGTTACACCAACATTAATCGGATCTAAGGGCATACAGTTATAAGTAAAAGTTCCATGAGGTCTAGTGAAAGCAATTTTATGTTGGTCAATCGTAGCTACACTTATCCGATTATAACCTGAGAACCCATCTAACATGGACATCATTTCTGACCAAGCAATAATTTGTAAGATGTGATCCATTATATGCAAGGGATAATTATCTTTTAAACTAGCTTGACTCAAATTCCTAAAGTCAACACAAATTCTTATTTCCCCATTCCTTTTATGCACTAGAACAATGTTTGCCACCCAGGTGGAGTGATGAATTGGATAAATAATCCTATCCTTTAGGATCTTGTCAATCTCTTTAAAGATAGCTTCAACAAATTTTGGGTTATAATTTCTTATCTTCTATCTGAAAGGAGTTGCATTTTCTTTCAAAGGAATATAATGCTGAAACAGTCCACATATAAAATCTTTGAGGTCATCATAGCACCAAGTAAAGACATCCTTATATTTAATCAATAGATTAATTAATTCATTTTTTCTCCTCTAGTGAACAACACTTACCAATGGAGATCCATTTTGGGTTAGTTTCACTTCCAATGTTGATTTTCTCATAATCCTCTATTTTGTTAGCATTTTGGACAAGTTTACCTATGGTATATTCATATTATCTAGTGAACAAATGTTCTAGAGAGACTAGTCCTCTAGTGATTTTATTTCCTTTTAATTGAATTAGATCATCTTTTGGATTAATCCCTGGATCAGGAGTGAATTCTTTACATTCTATTTCTAAACCTTAAAAATAAGTCCCCAAGAACATATCAACATTCTCCAAATTTTTTTTGATCTATTTATTATTCTCAAAAACTTACCAATTTTTAACATTATCTAGAACATTAAGATGATAGATTAATTTTATTCTATATGAATATTTTTAAAAATTGGGGTGTGGGAGAATAAGAGAAGCTGATACTGTGAGAGAATCTGCTCGAGTATTTTGGTCTCTGGGATTTTTCTTAATAGAAAAGGCATCAAAACATTCTATCTCATCCCAAACTCTATTTTTGTAATGTCTTAATCTATCATTTTTAACTGATAAACTGCTTCTCACTTGTTTGACAATTAATTTAGCATCTCCTTTTGCCTTGATTATTTTTATACCCTTTCCTTTAGCTTCATTTAACCCAAGAAATAAAGCTTCTTATTCTATAGTATTATTAGTATTTTTAAACTCTAGCTTGAAAGAGTAAGGAAAAGTTTCACCTTTGGGTGAGATCAACACAACTCTTGCTCCTAAACCAATAGTAGCACAACTACCATCAAATTTCATGGTCCATAGATCATCTGAATGAAAAAACTTTGGGGCATGTTATTCCTTTAAATCATCATAGGAGAGAAAATAATTACCAAATTCACATTCTTCAAATATAATCTAGGATTTAGGATCATCAAAAGGATATACTATAAACTTGCATTTAGGTTCAGGTTCCAGTTTGACTTTCTACTTTCCCACTAGGATTGTAACTCTAACCAATCCAATTTAATCTTCCCTCCCAAATCTTTACAAAAAGTTTTGCTTGATAACATTCCATAACTAGCAGGAATATCTGCTACCAAGATAGTCAACTTCACCTTTTTATTAGGGTAGGCTGCAAGAGCAACTCGTGCATCAATCTATCCAAGTAAAGAGATCTATTTGCTAACCATGGAGTAACATATACGAAATTTTTTTGTAATGGTTAAGCCTAAGGCTTTGGCTATAGAATAAGGCATTATATTATCAGAAGCACCTGAGTCTACAATACAATTTTTGAGTTTATGACCATTTATGAATAAGTAAACATAAAATGGATTGGGTTTCATATCAGATGTATAAGGAGTATCATCAGATGAAATGAGGGTCATTTTAGAAGTATCAGTGGGTGATTCAGATGGAGAAGTAAATAATTGGGCAATGGGAGACTCAATTTTAACGTTTAATTGACTTTGAGGCTAAACTTGTGGAGGACCATTTTTGACATATTTGACCAAGTTATCAAGCTCTTTAGGATTTAGCCCAAGGTATTTAGTAGGGGATAGCTAAATTTCTATAGACTTACAAAAATCTAAAATATCAAAAGAAGTTTCACAATCATTTCCTTGTAATAATTTATTTTCTTGTGTTTTAGCATCAGAAGTTTTAGTAAAAGGTTCCTTACCTTTAACAAATACTTCTTGAGTATTAGAAAATCTTAGACTATTTTGACTTCTATTAAGTATAGCACATGAAGTATATTCAAGAGTAACCAATATTTCACCTCCTCTTTCTGAATATGAATCATATTCAAGGAAGTGTATTTCAAAGTCGTCAGGTCTCTCAGAGCTCCTTTCTTCTTTATTAATTTACCCTAAGACATCTTGAGTAGCAGTCATTTGATTAAATCTAATCATCTTAGGGCTATAATTTCCATCATGATCATTAGTCAAATGAAAAATACACATGTTATTTCTTCTAGGAGGAGCTTCAATAGCCAATCTTGGTTGTGTTGATGTAAGTGGTAATGTCTTACCAACATTTTCTTCTTGATTTCTCATACCAATATCTTGATATGGTTGTTAGAATAGAGTACTAGCCTTTGGTAATTGTCTTTTAAGAGCAACCATATCATTGACTAATCTTTTGACTATAGGATCTATAGAGGATGAAGGATTAGCATTAGGTACCTAAACTTCTTTCTTCCATTTTCTAGCCATAATAAGATCATCCTCTAATTCAATTGCCAATGATTGTGCATCTATTAAATTGAAAATTATACTTCTCTTAAGATGAAAACTTATATGAGGAGGCATAGAATTAATAAAGAAAAATTTCTAGTTCTCATCATTAGGTCTTTTAGCAATAGAAATCTTATACACAATTCTATTGAATTTGGCTATAAATTCCCTCATGGGTTCATGTATCTCCTTCTTGAGATGAGTCAATTGAGCAAGAAGGTAATGTTCATCTTTTGCACTTTTGACCTATTTTCAAATGTAGTTTTCATATCATTCCCACTTGTGACTGAGGAATAATTTACGTGATAAAACCATTATGCTGCAATATCAGTTAGAGTCTGTACAAAAAGCCTTATGGCTACATCTTGATGTTTCACACCTAACACACCACATGCCGCTGCAAAGGCACTCAGATGTTCCTCCTGTGATTGTCTTTCATCTCCATTAAATTTGGGTAAATTTTCCATTGCATTTTTAGACAAAGGATTCAGGTTGGCCCCTAAATTTAGAGGACCTATGGCTGCACCCCAAGGTTGGGCCATTAAAAGAACACATATTGTAGAAGGAAAGATAGTACCAAAAAGGGTTAAGGCTTGACAAACAGAGGTTGTAGAGGGTTTTGGAGGGCTAGGAGGTCTACTTCTAGCTTTTCTAACATGAGTGGAAATATAAGGAAAATTCATGCTTTGCAATGTTTAAAAAGTAGAATCCTCAATCCCTTCTCTTCTCAAAGACTTTGTGTACCTTCTAGAATCTAGCTTATGATATAATAATTATTAACTTCAATGTTTCTCTTAATATTTTCACACTTCAGGGGGTTTAATTTCTTGATACATTTTTTGTGTGTCTTCTTCTTTGCCTGAGTAACATCAATCTTATATTATCAACCAATTCTTCTTCTTTTTCTAATATTCTACTTACCAATCTATAATCATCAATATTTCGATGAGAATGCCAGGTAAGAGTATTTAACTATATAATTATATCTTTCTATTCATCTTGAAAACCAAGATTATGTTGTAAAATAGGAGTTATATTTTCATTAGGAAGCACCATTGTTGCCTCATATTAAAGCGACCAAATCAATTTCATTCCCTAGCAGAGTTGCCAAAAATTTGTTGGCTAACAAATTTGTCCTTATATGAATATATTTTAGTTTAACTCCGTAGTCTTCTCTCAAGAACAAATAAATTAAACAACAAATGGGTGAATTATCAAGATTAGTTTCCCTCTAAATTAAGGTATAACTCCCTTTAATATTTTTAATGAATTTAAATATTTAGATACACTTTTAACTAGAAAGTGTTTAAAGGTAGACTAATATCCATATATCATAATGTTATGAATACGAGATTTTATAATAATGATAAGTAATAGAATACACAGATTCTATTTTCAATAATAATTAAATAGATAAATGTATATATACTGAACCAGTAAACGATAAAACACACATAATAGATTGTCTGATGGAAAAATAATTAGTATATGAAGGAAGACTTCACACAAAAAATCTACTTTCAAATACTCAAACTCACATATTTAAGTACTCAATAATTAATTCTCATTTCCATTCACAGATGAAAAATGTTTCAGACAAACATCACATATCTTTTTAAAAACAATGGTCCAATTCTCAAATTTCTAACTCTTTCCTTCTTTTTTCTATATCCATCTTTTTTATAACCAAAAATATATATTATTGCCTTAACTCATCCATATTTTAATCTAAACTAGAGTTAAAGTAACTCTGACCCATATAGGATTTTGTTTTTACAAATTCAATAAAGATTAAGTTTTGAACAGAAAAATAACTAAATTAACTGAATAAAAGAGACTATGTAATCAAAGTCATTGTTGAAGTGATAGGTTAGGATCTCCATATTTTCTCTATTTAGTTGGGTAGACACATTGAGCTTTCCACTCTTGAAATGTTGTAATGAACTCCTAAATTTTAGAAAGATTGGGAATACTGATGTGTTTTATCCTTGCCTTCTAGATGTTTTCTTCCATCTAAATTGTTTGCATCTTTTCTATGTGCTCTAGAAGTATGCCAATATAGTGAAAAAGAAGTGACTCTACACTTAAAATATGAGAGAAGTTTTCAGTTGATAAGTCATCACTTTATTTAATAAAGTTAATCTTTTCCCTAAAGGATTGAATCATAACATTGATGTCCTTATCTAGGTTTCCATTATCTTTTTATGTAATTGATATCAATGATTTGTAGATCATGCTACAATGACTGAATAAATTCAGTTATTTCTTTGATCATTTTTTTGATTTCCAAATGTCCTTTTTTGGATACTGAATTTCTCCATTCAACATTTCTCTTACTTGCATATAATATATCTTCATCCAGTCTTGTTAACTTCTTTTTTGAAAAAAAATTTATTATCCATTATTTTTGTACTTCATCAATCTAATTCATTACACTCATCCATTTTCCTTCCTCTTTTATCCATAAAGCGTTCTGAGTGTTCAAATATTCAATAGTGATAACAGTTAGATCATATACATTCTTTAATTTATGAATGTATTTTGTACCTTTCAAGATGATGTCATCCAACCAACTATCAAATACTCTAGTAATCATTTTGCCTCTATGTATCTAAATTAGCATCCTTTGATTGATAAGAGATTTGAGATCAAAAGACATAGGCATTTGGGAAATTAGTTGTGGATATGGACTATGAATGGCATCAATATACTCTACCATTAACCACACAGTCTGTTTTGACTCTCTTTTATCCTTTTCATCCTTCCAATTTTTGCTAACTATCCTCTTATTAGATGCTTCAAGATGATACACATTAGAAGCACATGATGCAATCCCAAGGTCTACCTTTTCAACTGTAAAATCCTGAATAGTAGGATCTTGAGCTTCTTCATTGGTTTTTGGCTAGGCAATTTTTGCATTCCAATTCAATTTTAACTTTTTGGATTTAGGAGCCTTCCCTAAACACATGCTCACCATATATTCGAAGGGTAAAGAAAGTGCAACTACTTTAATTTTATGACTAATTGAATTATTCATCTATTTAGGTGCAGAAGTTGAGGCTTCTCTATCAAGATTTGGTTGATCAAAAGGTACAATTGAAACAATCATCAATTCAACAAAATCAAAAGGAATTATTATCTAGTGATCTGTAGTAACCTCTTCCATCATTGGTGAATTATATTATTTATCACCTTTGATCTCTCCTAAATCCTCTTCAAAATTCAAATCCACAATCACTTTTTCAGAAATTTGATTCTTCTTCTTGCTTTGAGTCCTTGACCTAGTGGTATGAGGAGGTAGGGTAGTTATAAGGGACTTCTCAAATTCTTTGATGATAGGTTCCCTTCCATTTCTTGACTTTGAAGTACCTACATCACAGATAGCAATAGGCTAGTTAGATGAGCTTATTTGGAATGGAGATTCAATTATTATTGTACATCACTGGGAAGCTATGTTTTGAGCTCCTCCCAATTTTTTCTCTCTCAGCCATTTTTTGGTTCTCCTTGTCACTAGAAGGGTCTTGACCTTAATTATATCTTCTTCAATTTTCTTCCATTCAATTTATAGAATAGGTGATTCTTTTATTTTCTCAAATTGTGGATCAATTACATGTTCATCATTGTCAACAATTCTAAAAATGTCCATGTTTAATTTGAGAGTAATTATCTGCCTTAGGGAAAACCTAGACCATAGTCTCTTTTTGACTTCAAATTCATCTAAACAATCCTCCCAATAATCCTCTAATTCCGGAATATGTGAAAATGTTGTTCCAAGGTCTAAATTATCTCTAGAAAAACCTTTGCTGTCAAATTGTGGTCTGGCTGTGAAGCATTGAAAATTGAATTTCTTAAGATTCAATTCCAAATTCAAAGCATCATATGTTATTTTGCATGAATAATGTCCAAGTTCAATAGGAAAAGATGTACCAGGTTTATTCTTCATTGGGAGTTTTTTATCTACATGTGCTAATTGCCTACAAACTTCTATTAGCACAAATCTGTCAAAAACATTCCTGGGTAACCTCAAGGGTTCACCATCAAAACCCCCAACTCTAATATAAGTGAACCTTTAAAATTGAATGAATAAACCACCATATATACTAATTAACTACATAGCTTCATCAAACAACCTTTTATTAATGTTATTTGATAATTCAATAGTCATTTTCCCTGAAAAACATCATTGGTCCTCTTATAATCCTCATAGCAATGATGCATTTGTAACTGTGAGTAATAATCATAAAGTTTACTATCTTTAGCCAAGGGTGTATGAAATAACCCTACCCATTGTCTCATAGAAGCCAGGCAATAGAGTAGATATGAAGACATATAAAATTATCTATTTCCCAAACAATTACTTAAACCCTAATGCAAACATTTAGCTACGATTTATACCTAATCCAAATATTGTTCTCCTTGAAGGATCACCTGTATGAGGAAGTACATCTAGTCTTCCCAATAATAAGCATGAGCATTGCTGTTCAATAAGTGTAATAATACCATGATATCTTGTACTTCTAGAATCATATGGTTTCTTGTTAATGGCCTAGGGAATCTTGAACCTCCTTTTTGGAATTTCAAGAGCTAATTCCTAGCAATCATGCTCTCAAAAATTGCTTTCTTAATTGAAAAGTTACCATAGGAAGAAGTAATATTAAAGTTAGAATATGGCTCCCTTAGAGGAATTCTCATCACAGACATTAGGGTTTGTCTATTAATATTTAATAGAATATTACCATCTATAGTCTTGATGCACCTATTTTGAGGTTCACATCTATTCATGCATTCAAGGACCAATTTAGGGCATTGTATAGCCATGGGAAAGGCTATAGCTTTAGCCAAGCCACTTTCTACTATTTTTTGCATCATAGGATTTGACAAATGATTTCTAGCCCTTTCCTTAAGATCTTTGAAATCACATTGAATTAGAGAGGTGTCCCCGATTTCAGGCAGAGAACATATGAGACTAGGGCCATGCTCATAATCAAGACAAGCAGATTTCAAGGCTACAGGTCAGAGAATATAATGAAAAGAGAAATTTTTGAAATTTAAATAACACTGTAAACTCAAAAGGATCCTTATTTCTAACCAAGTAGAGGAAATAGCTTATAGTAAGAGTGAAACTCACCTTAAATTTATCTCAAATCATTGCAGATTCATGTAATCAAATATCTTATATCACCTGTGCTAATCTCCTTTATATCACCGAATATGCTTGTTTGTTGAATTTGAATTATTTTCTCTTGATATAGATATTAACCAGATCAAATGATTAAATTGGGACAATACGTGATAAACATGATTCATAAGACATGCATTTTGACATATGCATTAATGAAAAGCATATTTTACATGCAATTTTGATGAGTAATGATTATTTATAACCTTGTGAAAATTCAAAATTTTCCACTTTATAGTGAGTTTCAGATATATTTTCCTCTAAATCTCCCACTAATTTTAACTTAGAGAAATCCTTGGGGCGAGATAAGAATATAGCCATTGAACCATTAAACCATCAAACCATTGAACTTTTGAAAATTGTGGTTCAACATTAGGGTTCAATTATATGAAATAAACCACATAGACCGAACAATAGACACATGATATTTCCAAAAACTTTGGACTTTGATAGAACCGTTGAACTTTTCAGACATTGAACCGTTGAACTTTTGAACTTCGACAAAGGGTTCAAGTTCAACTAAAAGGTTCAAAGACATAAATAACATACAAAGGAACAATACATTTTGAGAAACATTGAACCATTGAACTTTGCTATGTAGGTTCAAATGATAGCTTCAAGCGATGGATTAATTTAGATAAAGGAACTGAGTGAACATGACTCTTTTTAAAACATAGATATTGAGGTCTTTGAAATGTTGAACTCTTGAACTATTAAACCATTGAACTTTGAGAAAGGTTAAAGTTCAACTAAAAGGTTCAAAGATATACTTGAAAAATACAAAAGGATAAATAGTTCACTTTGAGAAACTTTGAACCATTGAACCATTGAAATTTGGAACTTCTTGAACTCTGAGAAATGTTCAAGTTCAAAGGTTCAATTCTTTTAGAAATTTCACACATAGGAAATTATAGGGGGGTGAACTTTTTTTATGGTAGAATTCATGAAGAATTGATTAAAGGAGTCTCAAAAACTAACACCTATATAGAGGTAAAAATTATTTACATATATGTTTTTCTATTTTCATATATTAGGATTGTATGTTTTTAACATATATGTTTTTCTCTTTGCATGTAATTTACTTCTCTTCTCAAGAATTAATGAAAAAATAACACAATAAAAAACATAAAATTCATGAATGGTCTTATGTTGGACCATGCCTCCTTAGGATTAACATCCTAAAATGATCTTATAGGGTCATTGATTGAGGATGTAGACATTGCATTTGTATCTTCTACCCATTACCCATATGGTACATTTTATCTTTCTATTACCCGATGTTAATACACTATTTTAAAAGAAATACATTGCATGCTTCTAGGGATAGAAGATTATTTATGAATAATTCATGAATCACATTTTTACATAAAATATTTGAAGCTTCCTTCTAAATATACACCCATTTTCCTAGTGGAAGTGAGCTTCGAAGTGATAATATCCTATTAAATCGGAGTCTTGTTCATATACCTGTTTCCCAAAGACATTCTTAATAATGCAAACTAAAATTCGTATGACCATATTGCATCTAAAATGATAAAGACACAAACTTGACATGACTTCACATGTAGCATAAATACATCCTCCTCTTTGATATGGATGAACACAAACAATCCCTTTTATCTCTTTCTCGTATATATTTGCACACCTAACATTTGTATAATATCCATGTATATATATTTTATGGTAGGAGTGTGCAATAAATATCCCACACTAATCCACATAAATAACCATCTCCAACAAATAATGAGGAACTACTATAATCATCAATGTCATACCCAATACATACATCTTTATGATTAGGCTAGGATTTAGAATGAGCGTCAAAACCTAAGCATGGGTTGCATAAATCATTTCTCAAAAAGAGGAGATGATTGTCAAGCATGCCTAATCTTTATTATCCTTCCTTGAAAAATGATAATAAGATCAAATGAGCTTGTAAGAACATATAAAAAGGAAGTAGTTACGAAAATCCTACCTAAGTCAAACCCCTATTTTTAGACATGTAATAAATCAACAACCAATATAGTCCAACATGTAATATAGTATAAATTGAATATATTGACCCAAGTATATTTATATTTATCAATGAAAAAAATAAACTAGTATACTATATATTCCCTTTCACTAATCCTCTAATTTTTGTTGTGGTACAAGGTTGTTACTCTAATACTTCAATAGATGGCTTATCAATTCAAATCTAAGTGTATTTTCATGTGCATGCTCATGCTCTTCTTTCCTATAATGTGTCATTACAATCATGTACTTATATAGATAGATATTTTTTATACAAGTCCTTCTATTGATCATTTTGGTTTCCGTATATAAGATTTGATACTTTATATAAAACTAAGTGAGACCTTGTTTACATGAACAGTTGATGGCTGGAGTAAACACTTCTTCCTTTCTACAAACTGAGATAGACATAAGCATTATTGTTGTAATGTCATCTTCAAAGGCACTAATAGAGGTATATATTAGTTTTTGTAATTTTAAATTTTAAAAATAAACTTCTTTTAATAGTTTTAGTACATGTACTTGGGGAAAATACAACTTATGTAAATGTATTATGTATGCAAGGTTGTCCTATGATAGCTAATAGTCCTAGTTAGATGGTGATTGGGGCAACTTTTCATGTTCCTCCCATATTTGAGATGCCTATTCTGATAATTAATCCTACCATTGACTTGTTTGAGTGTGAAAAATAGATTAAGCATGATCATAAGCTTGTAATAAGTGCACATGTTTAAATGATTTTTTATTGTAGTTTAAAATTAATTTCTTAATAATTGTTTGAATGTATTTTATGTTAATTAATAATTTTTGTATTTGAACAAGCTCAAATGCAAGATCACTATGAGCATAGGACCTGTAGTCAGACCTTGGAGCAATCTAAGGCATTAGAGGGGTCTCCATATACTATTGGGGTATTCTAGGGACAATCTTCTTTGAGGAAGGAAAATAAAGGAAAGCTATTTGTTGGATAGGATGTCTTACACATGAGATGTACTTTTTTGTATGCATATATGGCAACTGATGCATTTTTTTCATTGTGTTTTCACATATGACATTCAACCAACATTAGATACTATGTTGGTAGATGTAGTTTTTTGTATGCCAATCATGGTGATCTATGTATTATTGACATTGGACACATGTGCCTATATTATATGCCTATCATGGCAATCTATCTAATTTATATTTAGTTTTTATTTCGTTGTGTTATTTTGATCTTCCAAATTATTATCTATGAAATCTCATATTTGATGTTGTACACAGAAATGAGGATTAAAAATTATTCTTTTCAATTCTATAAATCTCAGATCTCCCGTAATTTTTTAAATTAAATTTTTTATCTCATTATGTGTAGTGGAAATGACTAATGACACTCTTATCAAATAGGCTTAATGGCATTCTTATCTTTTTACCTACTTATTTTACACTTTGGAGACACTTCATGGTTTCATAGACCTATTACAAACCTCAGACATTCATTGTCTAACTCATTTCATACATTCCATTCACAAACATCCTCTCACTCTTTCACTATCTTCTCACTAGGAAATCTTCTTAGGTTTCAAGTACCAAAACTTGATATAGGTCTCAAGGAGTTATTATTAGATCATATATGTTCTAACATGGTCAAATCACACCTACCTTAACCTATTACAAGTACTCAAACACACTTCAACATTCAATTCCACATATAGGGCACAACAAGGCACCCTACACAATAAGGCACTCTATAGGCCTATGATAGCAATATGGATTATGCCCAGTATAAAAAAAAACATTTTTAGAGACAATATGAACATATATTTAATGAGAATAAATTTAACATAATAAAAAATAACTCTACCTAGCTGCACTAGATTGAATACATGGTCAAATTTATTTGATGATGTCATATTTGTAAGTTGTAATGCTATTTCAACCTTATATGTTTTGATTGAAATTAAAGGCTTAGAACTCCAATCACCCACCCACTCTTATGAATCACACACATTCCAAATAGATTCCATGCATGTAGAACAAAAACATACCAAGTGTCTCATATGAATGATCAAAGAACTTACATTTGAGCTACAACATGAGTGGAGGTCACTTAAACCCATTAGAGTCATACAATCCTCATACTTTGCCAAATGTTCTTCCTCCATGAACCAAAAATGTCTATGAATTATATAATTTGGTTAAGCACCATGACAAATGTTCTCATTACACCATTCAACCATAGTCTTTGCATCTGTCAAATGAACACCCTCTTCAAATTTCTACTCCTCCCTTGTAATAGATCTTTTTACACATGATCCAACACCATCATGTTCCCCTCTTCCATGGTCAGCCTTATTGAAACTCCAAATGTGTTTTACACAAGTAGTAATATGAATCCTACTCAACCAATAAAACATTCATGTATTTTTGAATTGTAATGTGCAATTATCTGACCAAATATAATATTCATTGAAATTAATGTTCCTCTGACTCAAATATTCATAAAACTTTTCAAAAAAACCTTGAACTACTCCATTAATATTTTTTGTTGCTGATCTATACTATCATTTACATGCATGAATGCTATATGCATGAATATGGTAACTTTTGATGAGTTTTAATATTATGATTGAACTTCCATTTGGGGTTTGAATGTGTAATTCTCAACAAAATCAACTACTAAAACAATAAAAATAGGTGTGAATGTATACTTTCATATATTGAAATGTTCATCCAACCATCTAGCCCTATGTGTGTGCCTTACATACTCATAAATAATCTTCTCCTTAAAATTGACTAAAGATTTGGAAATAGGTATCTTTTTTTTAACAATCTCACACCTTCTAGATTCTTTGCCATCTTTTACTTGATAAGTCACTGACTTATATTTGATTAAAAAACTAATTCATGTCTAATTAAACTTTTAATCTCCTCATGTATATATTTTTTTTTTAATTTGGTAATCCACCATAAATGTTGCAATCCACCAGTTATCATTATACATCGGGCAACATTACAATATTTGTTGCATAATCTCAGGCCTACAATATAATATGCATCTTGTAAATTTTCAAAATTTTCATCTTTTTCATCATCCATGTTGGATGTTCTTAGTCCTAATGTGTACATTATAGGTCTCATCTTAATCAATTTTATCAATGAAACAAATAATTGACATCTTTGACTATCATACTCAAAACTATGAAAAAAATTACCCCAAATTTGTTGAGCACGTCTTCTTGAATGGCGATCAAACATTTTTGTTATGCATTGGTTTTAAAATATTTTCATCAACTTAAATTAAGTACTTATCTTTTATACACACAATTATTAGAGGTGTTGGTAATGGTGGAATTTGTTGAGAGGGTGTTTCAAAATGATTATTGCTTTCATTGTTTAGAGGTGGGATGACATTTTCATCATTGTTAATTTCTTCATTATATGTTTCCATGAAATTTTCTTAATGTTTAATTTCATCATTATTTGTTTCCATAAAATTTTATTCATTCATGGGGTCTGAAGCATCATACATAGACTCACCATCAACAAAATCAAAAACTTGAAACTTTGAATGTGAACTTCCAACATTAACTGATTCATTATTTTCAATTTCATTATTATTCATTTCATTATGGTCAGTTTCATTATTATTCATTTCATTATGGATAATTTACACATTATTTAATTGATTATATTCAATTTCATCATTTTTTATATAATTATCATCAATTGGCTCATTATCTATGGCATTTGGTTCATTATGATTAGGGTTTGTACCTTGTCTACCATGAATTTTTTGCATTTGTAGCTTATGATTCTCTCTTAAGTATTCTAATTCCTATGGTGTTTTTTTCTTCAACAACTTAATATTTTTTTTTAACGTGATTTAGAACCCATAAGAAGGGACAATTGATAAATTTCAAAGGTGGGGTCAAGTACATAGGTATACAGATCTCACAAAAGTACATAGAGAATGTTTGTGGGGATAGAAGTCTTGATTTGGGTTTAAAATAGTCATTAATAATTGTGTTTAATCTAAAATAATAATAACATGATCACGTTAATACATAACATGATCATGTTATGTGTTGTATAAGGTTTGGCCCATCAAACCCATTGAGAAGCTTATATTGACAATAACACAATCATATTATGTAATAAAATGATTGTGTTATTGTCTATATAAGTTTTGGGGTTGGTAATTGGCAATGAGAATTGAGTGATGTCTATGTTAAGAATAACATGATCGTGTTATTAAATAATGTGATTGAATTATACTTAATATAGATAAGGGATTATGGATTAGGGATTAAGGCATTAATGTATAGGGTTTGTGGATTAGGGATTAAAATTTATGTTTTAGGGTTTAGGGATTGGGGCATGTAGGGTTTGGATTTAAGGGTGTATATAAAGTCTAATCACTATATACCATGTACAAATCTAATTTTTCTTATAAAGGATGTTAATTGGGACTAAATAAATTGGTAAATAGGAATTTTTTTTGGTTTAAAATTTAGGGTACAATGTTTAAGGCTTAGATTTAGGGTACACATGGTCAATCACAAAGATATAATTATTAGTCTAAATGATGTTAATTTGGGCTAAAATGATTGGTTCAAGGCTTAAATAGTTTATATTTATTGTTTAGAGTTTAGGGATTATGAATGTTAAGCATTAAGGCTTAGGGTATAGGTTTTAGGATATATAATATACAATCATGATGGTGATTAGGGAAAACTAGAGTTGATCAACCCCCAAATCACATTGCATAGTCACGCAACTAGGTTGAAGGGGCTCGAAATAGACCTAATTTACATGAGATGCACATCTAGGTTGAATGTGAATTTAGGATCAATTATCCCCCACATCATCATAGATTGAGCCTAAAAACTCAATTGTGGTAATAAATGATGAAATTTTAACCAAGTTCATCCATATGAAAATTCTTATATATATATATATATATATATATATATATATATATATATATATATATATATAAAGTATGTTAATTGGGGCTAAATTTATTGGTTTAGGTTTTGTGGTCTATATAAGGGTCTGGTGTTTAGGACTTATGGCTTAGGGTTTAATGTAAATGGTACAGGGTTTAGGGTTCAAGTTAAATGGTACAAGGTAACTTAGGGTTTAAGATATTAGATATAGGGTCTAATCACTAAGGTAATTGAAGAATAATTGAGCTACCTATGACACCTGTTTATGACTTGATTACCTTCATGTTTACATTTCTGATAAAAATAGGGTCAATTATGCCATGTACATGTTATATAATTTATTGAGCCATAAATTTGGTTTAGGGGCTCAATTTTTCCCATATCATGTAGGGAATTACACATATTAACTAATTAGATCAATTCATGATAGACTATCTATCTTTTGATTTTTCCCCAAATCACATCTTACTATTAAAGGGGTTCAAATTGGCCTCAAATGCATCCTTGATTAAAATAATCAACTAGCTCCTCCTCTTTGGTTAATTAGGTTGAAAGGGCTTGAAATAGTCCTAATTTAATGAATAGATGCAAAACTAGATTGGTACTCCAAAGGCATTATCCATAGGTTTAAAAAGTGCATTTTATGACATTTCATAATAAAATTAGTTATATCATACAAGGCATTTATGTTTGTGGCATGTATTTGGCATTAGGGCATAGAGCTTACAATATATGTTTTATGGATTAGGGAATAGGGATTACGGCGTATGGTTTAGGTTTAAGGACATGTATATTAATGTCTAATTTATAGATATTCCATATGTTCAAACCTGATTCTTACTATAAAGGATGTTAATTGGCATTAAAATAAAGCTGGTAAATAGGGAAATTTTATAATCTACAATTTCAGGTATAGTGTTTAGGGTTTATGGTTTATGGCTTCTAGGTTTTAATGTATATACATGGTTTAGGGTATATAGGATCAATCACAAAGATAATTGAAGATAATTTGAATAATTTTGACCCATTTGTGACTATAGAATGTGTTTTTGGATTGTCATCATACCATGGATGTCATCATGTAGATTGAGTGAATTAGTCAAATGGGGTAATTAGTTGTGTGATTTAGGCCAAACTGAGTCCTGTTAAATTAATTCTTAATCTAAATGATGTTAATTTGGGATAAAATGATTGGTTTAAAGTTTAAAGAGTTTATATTTATAGTTTAGAGTTTAAAGATTAGGAACATTAGGGATTAGGGCTTAAAGTATAGGTTTTAGGGTATATAAGGTAAAATCATGATGGTGATTGGGGTAAATTTGAGCTCCTTAAACATAGATCTATGAGTATTAAAGAATGTGAATTTGGGATCAACTATCCCCCAAATAATCATAGATTGAGAATGCGAAGTCAATTATGGTAATGACTGATGTAATTTTAACCATGCTAATCCCTATGAACCTAATTTTTATTAAATATAAAATATGTTAATTGTGGATAAATTTATGCTAAGGGCCTACTGATCCGCATTGCAATGAATTTCATCCATATGATATCAATTGGGGATCTAAGTGCTCACCATATTAGAAAACAAGAACTTTTTCAATTTGATATGCAATTCGGTCCAAAGGAGCTGTGTGCAAGGAATTACATTCATATATAATGGAAATTGGGGCTTACTTGGCCCTGATTTCATACCATATTAAACCAATCACTAATTTGGTTGTATATGATACATAATTGGGTCCAATAGAGGCTTACTCAAGGAATTATGTCAACATAATTTTAATTAGGGCCCTAGTTGCACACCTTATCCAAATCATTGAGTGTTTGAGTGAATTTGATATGAAATCATGACCAATTGAACCCTCTATAAGGAATTAAATCCATCTAATAACATATGGGATTTTTATTATACACCAAATCCAATTGAAACAATATTTGGTTCAATATTATCTATGAAATTTAGTCCAAACAAGCCTTGTGTAATAAATTTCATCCTTCTACTCTCAACAAATGGCTTTGTTGGTCCCAAATACATAACATATTAAATCAACCAAGTATTTAGTTCAGCTAAATATGCAATTATAGCCAACCAAGGCTCATGCAAGTAAGTGAATACATCTAATGTCAATTACAACTTCGTTAGCCCCGATTGTAAACTATATCTAGATAATCATGTATTTAGTTTTATCCTATACACAATTGGGGCCAACTGAGCCCCATGAAAGTAAAATTTTCCATATAATGTTCTAGTTGGGTTCCACTATCCCTAATTACACACCATATTTAACCAATTGAGTATTTAGGTTCAATATGATATGAAAATTTAGCCATTTAATCCCCAAGCAAGGAATTACATCCATCTAATGTCATCTGGGGATCTAATTACACCATGTTAAATCAATTGATATTTTTTTCCATACTATACACAATTGAGAACAATGAAGTCCTATGTAATTAATTGCTTTCACCTAGAATATCAATCGAGGCATTTTTCATCCGATGCAACAAATTGTGTCCATCTAATGTCTATTATGAATATTTTCCCCTAATTTCACATATTATTTAAACAATCAAGTATTTGAATTCAGTATTATCTATAATCAAGATTAATTAGTCCCCTTACAAGGAATTCCTTCAATATAATGTCAATTAGGGCTTTGATATCATAACATATTAAACTAGTTAAATATTTAGTTCAATCTAATACACAATCATGGTTAAATGAGCCCTGAGAAAGGAATTATGTCCATATAACGTCAATTGGGTCTCTAGTTCCACACCATATTATAATAAACAAAGTATTTAGTTTTTTTTGATATGTAATTGGGGTTAACCAAGCTCTATGCAAGGAAATATGTCTATCTAATGTCAATTTAGGTTTTATTGGCCTGATTGCACACCATATTGGGATTAAAGGAACAATAAATTAGTTCATTGGTTAATACATATCTAATTATCATTAAATGCTATCAATTCTTGATTAGAACATTGGTCCCAAATAACAATCTCAATCAACTAATATTTAATCTTAAGACTACTAGGCCTAATGGTTTCTATTTCGGATTTATGTTGTTGAGAATATGTAAAGTGATCACGTTATTAAATACCATGATCACATTAATAATATAGTCACTTACATGATCACAATATTTGAATTTTAATTCAATTCCCATGCCTTTTGGCTCAAGAATGGCTTGGATTGTCAATGTACAATTGAGTTTTGAAAGGTATGAAAATAAACAACAAATTTCAACTTTGATTCCCAAATACACTAAGAATTTCAATGTAATTTTTCAAGAAATTTATACCTTCACAATGATCATGCTATCCTCTTTCCAAAAATATGATTTTTATAATTTTTGGACTCATTTAAGGTTTCAAACACTATTGATTTCTAACTATGCTTTTTTTATGCCACTACATGCCGCAAACATACATGCATATACATGTTCATGTATTGTCTTTCATTGATCCAAGTGAAAATAAAATTATATGGTGACTAAGTAGGCCCAATTCTACACTCTTTCAAAACAAAAAAAATGTTTTTTGAGGTAGTTAAGCATGTCACATGAATGGCTATCCATTTCTTTGTTAATTTTTAGAATTTATTTACTTACAAAATTCAAAAAATTAAAGTATATTAAATAATATTAAATGATTCTAAGAAAATGGTGCACATCACAGTCATCTATCTACTATGTTTTCTAAAAAAAATAGGAGTTCATCTTCAAATTTTAGATGTTTGACCTAGTTATACATAACCATTTTTTTTAAAATAGTGTTTTACAAACTAGACTCGAAATTCTAGGTTTCATGTTCTTACACCATCTTCAAATTTATAGTGTATATATCTCAAATTATCTATAGAAATTTAGATTTTTAAAATTTTATGAAAATCATGTCCATGGGTAGGCCACTTTTTGTCCCCCAACTTTGTGCACTTACCCTTAAAATTGAGTGTAACAGTTATTTTATTTATTAATTAAGGTAAATGAGGTAGTGTTTGATACGTGCTATGAACTAGACAGGGACACAAATGAAGGGTCCAAATCCTATACAAAACACATATAATAATCATTAGTGTCAACAACATTCTAGTAGGGTAGAGATATACCATAAATGGCCAAAACCAACATAGCATGTCCAACAATATTTGACTCTAAGTGGGACTAGACACAACTTTTACTTTTTCCTTTTGCTAATATTTGTGATTTTTTAAAACAAAATTACAGATGCATTATATATTATCCTCTATTAATATCAATATAAACTCTATAAAAACTTAGTTTTTCAAAAAAAATTAACTAGCAGTTGCCCCAAAGGTGCAAGTTACACTGAAAGGGTTGTACTTTTTTGTTTTTGGTAAAGCAGGGTTCTATAAAGAGAAAAAATATAATTCAATAGTTGTACCTCACTTAAAACCCATGACTACCAAATTCATCTCACATTTTGTGTGTGAAGAGTGAATCAATAATAACCTTATATTTTAGGTAATGGTAAAAAAAGAGGTTATATGTTTCTTTATATGACTTGACAATGAATTGTGTAGGGCAGAGATGTTTCATTTCATGACAAAATTGAGAAATGATGAAGTAGTGAGATGGACCCTCCCTATATATATAATTTTAATTATTATATATTATATTATTATTTTTATTAATATGATTACTATTAATAATGTACTACATGTATATAATATAATATATATTAGTATTAATATATACAATTAATACATATTATACTATAATACATAATTTTATATTATTAATATATTTTAATATTATAAAATATTATATGTTATATATTATTATAATATACTAATAGCATATATATATATATATTAATATATAATTAATTTATTAATAATATATTGTATGTATATATATATATATATATATATATAATATAGTATAGTACATATTAATATATACTATTAATACATATCATATTATTAATATATTTTAATATTTATAATGTATTATATATTATATTACATTACATTATATATTAACATATGATTATATTATAATATATACTATATATTATATTATATACTATATATTTTTAATATCGGTAAATGTTTTTATAGAATCTAATCAAAATTATAAATTAGAGAAGTGTTTTTGAGTCAGAGTTATAAATAAGGAAGGAAAAAGCTTTTACAAAAATCTGAACTTCAAATTGGAACTAGGATACAAATGGGGACCAGTCTCCATTAAATACGTAGCTAATAAAATGACATAAAGACAACCAAAACTCCAAAAGATGAAAAATAGGAATCCAACACAAAGAGGACATGCTACAAAACCACCATAGATGGCAAAGTACTAGAGAGAAGAATCACACAATAAAAAATAGGATAATGAAGAAATCCTTCAATGAACAAAAACTAAAATTAAACCCAAATAAAACCTATAATCCCAAACATCAAAGATCATCCAAAAGTAGAAATGCTTCTCCTCAAAGAACAATCATCCAACATCTTTTGGCTACCATTGTGAATAAGTTCTTTCGCTTCTAGTCTCAGTCTTTCTACCTTTGGTTTGCATCCTCTACGTCTCACTGACATTTCTATATCTACCTTTTGTTTCTAACCATTAAAATGAAAAAAAAAATGAATAACCTTAAAAATAGGTCCTCCAAACGAGTCTTCACCAATATATCATATTATACTTACAAACTAGATTTAATTACGTAAATTCTCTAAAAGTATAGAATAAAAATGATAGATTTGTATTTGACATAATGTTTTGATTTGTATACAATATGTGGGATTATTTTATAGTGGAGTGTCAGTGTTAGAGTAACAGTTACAGAGATGTTGTTTAATAATTTATCACAATGTTTATTTTGAAGAGATGCTTGTTTAATTTGAACATTTTGATGTTTATAGATTTATCTTCTAGTATGAGGAGCATGGTTACAAGATTATTCAAAAGTTCGGATATAGGGACCAATTTTTTCTTATTGCACCACAATATCTTGCAGTTTATGTAGGTGGGAATAAATTTTGATTTAAACTACAATTCAATTAACATCATGTTGAAATGCACATGTCACCTCCTATTATATACTGTCAAGCAACAAGGTCTCCAATCAAGATAAGAAAATGGACATTTGTGGATTATATGTAACAACTATATGAGATGTGAAAATGCAAAAAAATTACATTTAAAAAAAGAACATGTTTATGACTCTAATGATTTGAGCCTCGAAGCATTGGAAGCTATAGAAAAAAAACTCAAGATTTATAATTCTAAAGAAGATAAAGAGAAAAAGAGACAAGATATTGTAAAGTGAAGGGAATTTGTAAAATTAAGTGATACATTATGTGTTTTCCATTATATTTTTTTTCTCACCAATAATTCACATCTTGTGCTTACACATGATTTATAAACCCTGACAGAAAAAAGAAAATGTGGTAGTTACAAACAAGAACGTCAAGGGGAGAAGATGAGAGTTGAAGGTGAGCATATTTGTTTCTCTTTGATTTTCAAACACTCTTGCTATTGAATCAAATTACTATGGATTTTATTTTTAATTTATGAAAGCAATCATATTTAATTTTTGTAATACCAAGATAATGATAGTTTAGCACAAAATAAGGAATGGAAGAAGATAAGAAATGTTTGATGTTGCAGATTGATAATTTGTGTTGTAGCCATGATGATGTTAATACTATAGACATGGTTGAGAATGTTCTATGTTCTAGATATTTTTTAGGATATTAATGTTCATGTCCCAAGATTTGATACATAATGCCATATTATCAACATGTGTCAACTTTTACGACATACTATTTTGAATATTGTAATGTTATGTAATATTTTGATCCTCAATGAGATAAAAATTGTGTCATACACTCATTGGATCAACTATGTAGTTTTGTTGGGGAACAGGGCCTGCTGTGATAGTTCCTCCCTATTTTGAACAATTATATCAAACACTACCATGTGGAATAAAGTTTTTATTCTCTTATGAATTGTTGTGTTGTGATTTATTACATGTAATATTTATTCAATAAAATTTTGTTGGTAATGTAAGTTATATTCAAAACATAATGAATTATAAAACTAGTAGTAAAATTTTGCAACAAGCAATTCTAAAGAAAATTAAATATGCAAAATTTTCTATGTTATGGTAAAATTTAACTAAATGGGTTATCTTAGTGATAGTCCTGTGCGCTGGATGTAATATTCTCGCCAAAAACTATTCTAAATGTTGGTACAAGTGTAAATTACTTTACAATGTTTTTGTGTGGAGATTAAGTTTCAAGGGAGCTTATTCAAGATCTTAATAAAAAAAACACCTCAGCCAATTTCATGGAAAGCTCCACTTCTAGTTTAGAATGAGAGACACCCATTTTTAAAATGTCACCTCAACTAATATAAATCCATCTTTAGAGTTGTAAATTTTTTGATTTCCATGTCTAGTTTAATTTCCCACCATTAAAATGAAAAAAAACTAAATTATTTGTATGTGGTACTAAAATAAGGAAATGGTATTAAAATACGAAAACCAAATTATTTGTATGTGGTATTAAAAAAAGGAAATGATATAATAGTCAAACCATTTTACTCATTGAATATTTTGTATTTGTACATTTTTATCTCCTCTTATTATTTATCCATGCTTTTACGATAATACTAACATAAATTTAACTAGGCAAAATTTAATTTA
>JARHVA010000160.1:3735000-3747500 GCA_037957365.1 Torreya grandis | reverse complement strand
ATAGGAAAAGATGTCTATTTTTTTTGTCAGTGACATATAATTACTAAATCTTCATTTTTTTGCTTCTCTGTAGCTTCCAAGATGCCCAATCCCATTCCCCAAAGCAATTTGTTGGACCAATATGAAAGTATTGAACAAATTAATGCAAAGGTGGTTAAGGACATTTGAGAATGGAAACTAATCCATTTGAAGATTAGGTTAGATGTATGGAAGAAATGGAAAACGGTTAGTAAAGATAGGGAGGATAACATAAAGGAAATCATTGAAGGAGTTAATACAAACATATCATCTCTAAAAAATGAGAATAAGAAGCTATAACTTTGTCTTAAATTTATAACAAAAGAAAAACTAAAGGCTTAGTTGTGGCTTGAGGATAAAAATGCATCACTAGGAGTATATGAAGCTATTTCAAGGCTAGGGTTGTTTCTTTAGAAGCAGAGTATTATAGGAATGTAAGAAAAAATAAACTTTATGAGGAAGAGAACAGAGTATGGAAAAATGTTATTGTGCATTGCATGACTTACCCAAGAACTCCTCCGACCACATCTATACTTCCTAACTCCAATGATGATAAACATGATCATAATTAGTTTGTTCCTTTATTGTGGTTCATTTCATTATAGTTATTAATTTTTACGTATATATATATATATATATATATATATATATATATATATATATATAGTGTCTTTCTTAACTGTGAACTCATGTCTGTGTGTTATAAATATATAAATGTATTTATGTATTATATATACATACATGTATGTATATATTACATAAACACACACACAACACACACACACACACACACACACACACACACACACACACACACACACACACACACACACACACACACACACACACACACACACACACACACACACACACACACACACACACACACACACACACACACACACACACACACACACACATGCACGCACGCACACACACACAACACTCGCACATGCGTACACACACGCGCACACACACACACACACACACACACACACACACACACACACACACACACACACACACACACACACACACACACACACACACACACACACACACACACACACACACACACACACACACACACACACACACACACACACACACACACACACACACACACACACACACACACACACACACATTTTAATTCTAGTTTATGAAATTTACAAAACATGAATATGAATTTCTCATAATAATATGAAGTTTATAAAATTTCCCAATACCATGTGTGTTGAATTAATTATTTAAATTTATTTTTTTAATGTTACTTACCATTAATCAAATATAAAGACTTAGATAAAATAATTAAATAATTTTAACAAAGCATGGTTTTTAGAGTTTAAAATATTATTTCTTTGAATATTTGAGTCACGAATACTTTTAAAGAACAACTAAGTTATGAAATCATTTGTGAATCTTTACACCATTTTATATTTCCATCATTTTTTATGTTCTTCCACATGTTTAGGATTGATTTTTATAATGATTCAATATTTTAGGACATATAACATATCACTACAAAAAATAGACACCCAATCAACTTTAGTTAAAGGTCTATAGATCATTCTTCATAGAAATTATTATTAGTTTACATGTTTTACAACTACTCTATCCAAATCATTCAAAAAAGTAACATGATTTTATTGCACTTTACGTTTAAAAATGAATTGGATCTTTTCATTTTATGGTGGCGTACACATGTAGATCTTCATATTCTCAACTAAATCTCTTGAATGTCATATTTGTTCATGTAACCATCTTCTACACATTGGAAAGGATATGCATAGAGATGATTCGCATCACCATTATTAAAAAATGACCTTTTCTGAAACCTATTACAAACATCTTTAAAAATCTTCTCAAGGAAATTAAAACTTATCTTATCAACTGGAAGAATGAGGATTACTTTTTCTAGCAATCCATGGATCTTGAGAATTTGGGGATAATTGGGCTCATCCAAATTATCGATAATAGTTTCTTTTAAATTAACATTACCAACATTTTTTCAAGGTCAAAAAATTGTTATTGACATCATCCTAAATAAGCCGTAAATAGATGTTTGTCAATAACCATATGAAAATCCATGAAAATCTTTTACAAATTCAATAAAATAAGGATAAAAAAGAATCAATACACAAAAAATACTTACATGGAAATCAACATTACTAGTTAAAGAAAATAGAACATTGCTTCTTGAAGAAAATTCATTTCTAAATTTCTTTCTCAAATCATTGACTTTTAAAATGTGCTTGCACACATGACATTGGGTTGATCACATGCATTCACACATTGCAAAAGCCTAACTTTCCATTTTAACCTTGTAAAATGTTTATTATTTTATTTGGATTTTCACCCATGCCACATTAAGGTTAATCTCACTAGACATCACATCGCCATCAAGGATGATTTATGATTTTATCCATGACTTGTTCTCTAATTGCTCAATCTTGAAGTTCCTATAAAACCCATTCTCCTTACACATTTCACTTCACCAATAATACAAAAATACAATAGACACGAAATTATTCACCAACCAATCCACCCTTTGATGGGAATAAACTTTGATTTAATTTAAAAAGATGTGCTTTAGATGAGAGTGATATAATTCTATGGTAGTATTTGTCCGTTGACCCACAAGGGGCATTGTATGCAATCAACCTGGCCACAAGCCAATATTGTGGAACCATTCATCTTTCCAATAGTTAATAAAGAATTCTTGAGATGCATATTGTTTCATGAGTATATTCATGTCACAAACCATTCTAAGGTGTTATAATGTGCAATATTTTGTGAAGGGTCACTATTAGAAAGGAGAAGAAAGGCAATGATTGAGGTACTTATAAAGGGGGAAATGAAATTTCAACACATAGCATGTCGTAAATTCTAGAGAATATGTTAGTGTGAGGGCATCAAGATTTTCCAAATGACAAATATCTAATTCCTTGATCAGCAAGTAGAGCTAAGTTATCAAAATTTACTTTGAAATTTATTGTACCCAAGAATGTGTAAGAAAGTGTTAATAGATTTTTTTAACTAAAATTACTAAATATGAAAAAATGGTTCACATACCATCAAGTGTATTATTTCATATGCTTATTTTAATTTCTATTTTTTTACATTCAGTACAACATGTTACAACATTTGTATTCTTGTGTTTGTTTGCAAGAGAAACTCATGTTTACCAAAATTCACATGTGGGTGGAGTCCTTTCTGAGCATTCAATTGTTTTATCCATCCTTATTTAGGTAAGTGCATGTACATGTTTTAATTTATAATTTTATTTTGATACACACATGCATTCACATCACATATACACATTAAAGTGGGGGTATTATTTAGGCACCACGTTTTGATATAACACCTATTTCCATTAGGTCTTTTCTATGTTTTAACACATTTGGTCTAGTTGTGTAAATTTGGCTCTTCTCAAACACATTTCAATGCAGATTACATTATATATAGCCTTTTCAAATCAAAATATCCTTAGATCCATCTTATATCAGCTTATGTATCCCAATCATCCACTTTCTAATCAACCTTATCTCCACTCTTAGCATTTATTGCACCTAGTACAAAAATCAAGACCTTTCAATCTTCTCTCATACAAAATTGTCAACCTATTGATTCCATCCTATGCCTTTTATGGGTCCTTCAACCTTGGCTTGATTTCAAAATCCTTTGATTTCACTTATCATAGTATTCCATGGTCAAGCATTACATGTCTTATTCTAGATAGGCATATATATACAAATCAATTCCTAGTAATTGACCAAATATCAATGGAATGACAAATCATTCTAAGTCTTTGAGCTGCACATTCTTCATATTTCTTGAAAAACTTATCAAGGAGCCTGCATATTGAGCTAACATTGATTTTTCATCATCTTTAAGTCATTTTCCATTATCATATTGAACCAAAAGAGTGTTTAAGATAGTTTTCATGTAGTTGTATTGGGTTTCCTTGGGATTGAATGTGGAGCCTTTCTCTAAATTACACTTCACTCACATACACATGAGAAATACATTGACTCTAATTCCAAGTGTGTGGGATATGGAGTTGGAACTCCTCAAAGTGTAGCATGATTTAGATAACATTAAAAAACTTGTTATATTTATAATTTTGAGGGTTAGATCAAGGAGAGATAGAAAGACAATTCAACATATTATATCTATAAATTTTGCACAACAATCACATTATTTGAATCTAGGCTCAAGATTGTTGAGCTATAATGTGATTGCATTATATTAAACAATAATGCAACCACATTATTAATTAGATCACATTAATAAATTGATCATGTTTCTTGTGTGTCAAAAAAAAGGGGAAACTAGAATTCAAAAATACTCATTTTGTATTTGAAAATGTAATTTATAATCTAATAATTAATTTACATATAAATTTAGTATAATATATATGTCATTTTTTATGTCATAGGAGGTTGCAATTCCTTCATCATCATAGTCAGCATTTACAACATTTGATTTATCATGACTATTGTTTACATATTCTAATCCACCTACTAGGCCATCCATGACTGCATTCTCCTCTATTAGGATGACACTCTTTACCTATATAGAGGTAAAAATTTGTTTACATATATGTTTTGCTCTTTGCATCTATTAGGATTTTAGTTTATTACATATATGTTTTTCTCTTTGCATGTAATTTACTTCTATTCTCAAGAATTAATGCCAAAATAACACAACCAAAAACATAAAATTCATGGATGGTCTTATGTTTGACCATGCTTCCTTGGGAGTAACATCCTACAATGTTCTTACAGGGTCACTGATTAAGGATGTAGACATTTTATTCATGTCTTCTACCCATTACCCATATGATACATTTTATCTTTCTATTACTCAAGTTCAGTACACTATTTTACAATAAATATATTACATGCTTCTAGGGATAGGACATTATTTATGAATAAAACATAAAACTCATTTTTTCATAAAATATTTGAAGCTTCCCTATGAATATACACCCATTTTCCTAGTGGAAGTTATCTTGGAAGTGATAATATCCTATTAAATAGGAGTCTCATTCATATACCTCTTTCCCAAAGACTTTCCTAATAGTGAAAACTAAAATTCCTATGCCCATATTGCATCTAAAACCATAAGCACACAAACTTGACATGACTTCACATTTAACATAAATACTTCCTCATCTTTGATATGGGTAAACATGAAAAATCCCTTTTCTCTCTTTCCCATCTATATTTGTGCACCCAACATTTATATAAGATCCCATTATATATATATTTTTATGGGAGGCATGTGAAATAAATATCCTACACCATTCCACTTAAACAGCCATCTCCAACAAATAATGAGGACCTACAATAATCATCAATGTCATGCCCAACACATACACCCTTGTGGTTAGGCTAATATTTAGGATGAGTGTCAAAACCAACCCACTGGTTGCCCAAATCATTTCTCAAAAAGGGGAGATGATTGTCAAGCATGCCTACTACTTATTCTCCTTCTTTGAAGAGTGATAAGAAGATCAAATGACTTTGTAAGACCATACAAAAAGGAAGTAGCTACAAGGGTCCTACCTAAGTCAAACCCACATTTTTAGACAAGTGATAAATCAACAACCAATATAGTCCAACATATAATATAGTATAAATTGAAGATCTTGACCCAAGTATATTTATATTTATCAATGAAAAAAAAGAAACTAGTATATTGTATATTCCATTTCACTAGTCCTCTAGTTTTGGTTTGGGTACAAGGTTGTTGTTTTAACACTTCAATAGATGGCTTGTCAATTCAGTTCTAAGTGTATTTTCATGTACATGTTTGTCCTCTTTTTTCCTATAATGTGTCATTGCATTCATGAACTTATAAAGATAGATCTTTTATATACAAGTGTTTTTATTGATCATTTTGGTTAACATATATAAGTTTTGATACTTTATATAAAACTACGTGAGACCTTGTTTATATGAACAATTGATGGTTGGAGTAAACACTCCTCCCTCTCTACAAGTTGAGAGAGACATAGGTATTACTACTGCAATGTCATCTACATGGGCACTGACAAAGATATATATTAGTTCTTGTAATTTTGAATTGTTAAAATAGACTTGTTTTAATAATTTTAGTACATGTACTAGGGGAAAATATAGCTTATGTAAATGTATTGTGTATGCAGGGTTGTCATATGATAGCTGATAGTCCCAATTAGATGGTGATTAGGGAAAATTTTCATGTTCCTCCCATATTTGAGATGCATATTTAGATAGTTGTGCCAACCATTAACTTTTTTAAGCATGAAAAATAGATTAAGCGGGATTAGAAGCTTGCAATAAGTGCACATGTTTAAATGATATTTTATTATGTGTTATTAAATAGTGTTATCTTGATCTTCCAAATTATTATCTATTGGATCAATGATATAAATCTTAGATCTCCCATATTTTTTTTAAATCAAAGTTATTATTTTATTGTGTAGTGGAAATGACTAATGACACTCTTATCACTTAGGCTTAATGGCCCTCTTTTTTTTGTGCCTACTTCTTGTACACTTTGGAGACACTTCTTGGTTTCATTAGACATATTACAAACCTTTAACATTCATTCTCTATCTCATTTCATACATTCCATTCACAAACATGCTCTCACTCTTTCACTATCTTCTCACTAGGCAATCCTCTTAGGTTTCAAGTACCAAATTTGATATAGGTTCAAGGAATGAGTATTTTGTCATAAATGTTCTTACACGGTCAAATCATATCTATCTTAACCTATTACAATTTTTCAAACACACTTCAACATTTAGTTCCACATACATGGCATAATAAGTCACCATATAGGCCTATGACAACAACGCGGAGTATGCCCTGTATCACAAAAAATCATTTTTATTGACAATATGAAGATATATTTAATGAGAACAAATTATATATAGTTAAAAATATTCTACCTAGATGCACTAGATTGAATACATTGTCAAATTCATTTGATGATGTCATATTTTTAAGTTGCAATGCTATTAGACCCTGATATGTGTTGATTGGAATTAAAGTCTAATCATCCACCCACTTGTGTGGCTCACATTTATTCTAAATAGAGTCCATGCATGTAGAAAAAAAACTTTCATTTGAGCTATGAAATGAGTGGAGGTCACTTGAACCCTTAGAGTCGTATAATCCTCATAGTTTTCCATGTGTTCTTCCTCCATTAACCAAAAATATCTACAAATATTAGAATTTGGTTGAGCACCGTGACACATCTTCTCATTACACCTTTCAACTATAGTTTTTGTATCTATCAATAAACACCCTCTTCAAATTTTAAATCCTCCTTTGTAATATCTCTTTTTACACATTCTATAGTACTATCATGCTCCCCTTTTCCATGGTCATCTTGGTGAAACTCTAAATGTGTTCTACACCAGTGGTAATGTGCATCCTATTCAAACAATAAAACATCCATACATTTTTGAATTATGATGTGAAATTGTTAGACCAAATGTAATGTTGATTGAAAGTAATGTTCCTCTGACTCAACTATTCATAGAAATTTTGAAAACAACCTCAAACATACTCCAAATAATGTGATTTTTCATCACTAATATATATATGGTACTCCCTTAATATTTTTTCTCTATACTATCAGGTGCATGATTGAATCCTATAAGCACGGATATGGTAACTTGTATGAGTTATAATACTATGATTAAAATTTAATTTGGGGTTCAAATGTCTAATTCTTAGCAAAATCATCTACTAAAATAATGGAACCAAGTGGGAATGTATCCTTCCATATCTTGAGTTTTTCCTCCAACCATTTAGCCCTGTGTGTGTGCCTTGCATACTCATAAATAATCTTCTCCATAAATTTGACCAAGAATTCATAAACAAGAATCTTTTTTGTAACAAACTCACACCATTTAGATTATTTTCCATATTTTACTTGATAATTCACTAATTTATACTTTCTTAAACCAACTAATTCATGTCCAATTGCACTTATAATCTACTCATGGATACAATTTTTAAAATTTGGCAATCCACCACAAATTCTATAATTTCCATTTAAACATGATTTGTTGTAAAATAATTGACCATCTGGTCCTTTATAGAAGATAGTTGGAATAAATTCCCTAGCTAATTTCAGTGGTAATTCAATTCCACAATATTGGAAAATATTAGCATGTAAAGTACAATGAATATGGAAAAAATCATCTTAGTGCATTGAAAATTCAACATGTTGCCTACAACAAGTGGTGCGTGTGTAATTTATTTTAACATTAAAAGGTTCGCCATCTCAAAATATCTTTGACAAATAAAAATTTGTAGATTTTTTTCCAAAAATTTAGAGTACAATTGTGTTTGAGTCATATCTAATAAATATTTTGGATGTGGTTCATGGTTATGAGAACCAACTCTTCTTTTCATAACATCTCTTGCATTGGGTGAAACTCATATTTTATTTATAAAATTGAGCAAGTAACTCTTTTAGAGTATCAAATTGAGCATTATCCTTTTATGGAAGTCTATCAAAGAATGCCCAAAGGTCATTAGTATTAGGTTCATTAAGTATTTCACATCTTTAAATTACTTTCATTAATGTTTTTCTATTTATATCAAGTGTTTGGCTTGTTTTTGAAATGAATCATTTCTTTCCCTATTTCAACACTTACTGAACAATTGTCATTATACATCGAGAAACATTATAATCTTTTTTGCATGATCTCAGGCCTACAATATAATATGCATCATGTATATTTTCAACAATTTCATCATTTTCATAATCTATGTTAGATGTTTTTAATCCTAATATGTACATTATAGGTCTCATCTTAATCAATTTTATCAATGAAACAAATAATTGACATCTTTGAATATCATACTCCAAATTATGAAAGAAAATATCCCAAATTTGTTGAGATAGTCTTCTTGAATGGTGATCAGACATTTTGTTATGCATTAGTTTTAAAATATTTTCATCGAATTCAATTAAGTACTTTTCTTTTCTACACATAATTCCTGGAGGTGTTGGTAATTGTCTGATTTGTTTTTGATAAAGTAAGGTGGTAGACTAGGGGCCAAACCCTTTATAGAGAAAAAAGACAACAAGGCAATCAAACAAAATATGCCTTTTGAGAAGAGATGGCACTAGCAGAGTACCAACAGACACATAAATAAAATTAACAAGAAATGAAAAGATGAGAGTCAGAGAGGTCTCTCCTTACATAGCCATTGATTTGAGAAGATCATTCAGTTTCTTAATATTCTCCACATGATAGTAGGCCCAATATTACCCACTTCTTTCAGCATAGACATGTTCAGGAGAATTGTATTCTAGAGCCCATTAGTGAAGTTCTACTCCAACTTCTGAATAGGATCCTTCAGGGCATCAATTTCAAATTTCCACCCAATCTCATTCTCTATTTCCTCACCAGCTTCCTTGACATACATTTTCCTCTTTTTGTCAGTAGTATCTGTAATGTCAGCACCATCCTCCTCAGTAAGCTCAAATTCCCTAGTCTATTGCTTCCCTTCAGTGTCCTCAAAAATTTCCTAGATTTCCAATTCCTTAAACTCTTCTTCTTGGGTTGATTCCTCTGAAGCACTCTCCAAATAATCAATAAGTCTAGCTTTAGGGGCAAGTTTACTAGCAATCCACCCTGACCTTTGGACTCTAGAGGAGGAGCCCTCCTTATTAACCTTAGGAGACTTATAAGATTTACCACCTTGACCCTTTGTGGCCCTACCAAGATTTTTGTGGGTCATCTCAGTGGTCCCCCCAATATTCTCTTCCTCAACATCAACTTTCCTTTTCTTTCCTTTCTTGCTCACAAAAGACCCTGGGGTGGCAATAGGGGTCTCTTATAAAGTGGAGAAAGATACATCTTTAGTTTTTGTAGGAGTAAGGGAAAAATATGACTCATTGATGGCATCACCAGACAATGGATTGGAAGGAATATCTCCACTATCAATTCTGATAGTCTTGGATGGCTCAAAGGCATGGTGAAAATTATACAAGTAGAAAATGAGGCCCTGGTGTAGGGGAATAGGGTTCACATCTAGTTTTTAGACATTTTTGCTCTCACCCTAAGGACAGAATGTTCTAAGGAGGAGAGCAAATAAAAAGGAAAACTAATGAGAGCATTGCACCTGAAGTGATTTAAAAGAGGGAGATGGTAATTATAGAACCTGGTAAATCTTCTTTCAAGCATGAAGTACTTGATGATAATGAAGCACACTCCATCCCATGGCTCAGGTAGTTTAGCATGCTCGAATCCTCCTTGATAAGGGATGAGTTCTTCACCTTCTCCTAGGAACAGTTTATGGCTTGCAAGATCCATAATTTTTGTTTTCCTTTGAAGCTTTATACCTTGCATGGTCATTACAATAGCCATAGAAATCACCTTTTCAAAGATTTCAAAATTGATTCTGCTAATAGTGACATGCCTATTTAACTAGGACCTCACAAATTGCTTAGACATGTTTTCATCGAACCCATTAAGCCTTTCCAGATATGGGTTGATTCCCCCTTATTTACAATAATACCAAACCAATGGATTATCTTTGAATTCACAATAAGAGATTGGTTCTATTTGAATTTAGTCTCCTCCCATTTTGGATTTGTAGACCTAGCCCATGGAGTTCCTTGGTTCAACCTTCATCTTTGAAGTGGTTGCAAACCCTTGCTCCTACTTATGCATAATGAAAATGTAATGGTTCATAATTTGAAATACCATACCAAGGTGATGTTGGCTACTCCCATTCTTGGAAATCATATCCCATCAATATTCATAATGATACCCATGCGCCTTAACCTCTTGATATAATAAATCATGAGTGATTGTCAAGAGAGTACAATAATTAACAAGTTTTGAGATCTGCGACAGAACCCTCCACATGGACCTCCTCTGAGAGATATCTTTCTCATAAGCTTGACTCATCCTTGACAAGTCATCTCCTTTTGAATAACATCCCTGGGATGTTTAAATTAATATGGACAACTTGGCACCTCACTCACCAATCTAAAAATTGATGACCAAGATTGGCACATGCATTAGCAACAGTATTTCCCTCTCTATAAATATGGAAAATCTCCATTGCAGAGAACTTTTGCAAAAGCAATTAGATATCCTTAATGATATCTTTTAGCTTAGTTCCCACATTTGATGCTTTACTAACAACATCTATGACCATTTTAGAATCTCCTTGTATACTCAAGTTCCTTATTCCTAGGGATATAGCTAATTTTAACCCCCATAAGAGAGCCATTAATTCAACATAGTTATTGCTCTAGAATCCTATTCCACCAGCATAGACAGCGATCATCCATCCTTTATCATTTCTTATAATTCTTTCTCCACTAGCTTACCATCAAACTTGGATGCCCCATCAAAGTTGAGTTTCATCCAGTTAGGCTTTGGGGGAATCCATTTAGTATTTAGTCTCTATATAATTTTGTATTTATTATAATCAGGGATTTGGTTTAAAACCTTCCATTTAGCTGCAATTCAATTTTCAACTTGGGATAGGGGTTTCTCAGCATAATGAATATGGGTAGTGGTGACACTTTCCATAAGAGTCTTAACAAAGGAATGAAACACCTGAGATGCATTTCTAGCAATGTCCCTAAAAATTCTATGGTTGTGCTCTTTCCATAAACTCCAACTCAAATAGGGTAGAGTTTGATTCCATAATTCCATGAGCCAAGGATGTGTGAAGGTTGGATTCTAGCTAAGGATTACTTCTTTAAGGTCAGAATTACAAACCCATTCAATACCAAAGTTATTTATAATTATGCCCCATAATTCTTAGGCAAAATCATAGTGAATGAAGAGGTGTGAAACTATTTTCTCTTTTTAACCAGGGTAAACCCTCTCTTTTGAAGGTTGTCCTGTGTTAAGATTTTGTTATGAGCAACAGTCCACTAGAACATATTAATTTTTGGAATAAGTTTACAATTCCAAACCTTTTTCCATACATCCTTATTCTGAGCCTCAGGAATCAACAAATGATAAGCTCACTTGATATAAAATGATCCATTCTTATTTGGCCACCACTACTATTCATTTTCATAGGGGAAGAGATGGATTATGGTCCGTTGCATCCACTGCTAAATCTCCCAAACTCTAGGGAAAATCTCAGGCTGATGATCACAATAGTCAAATATATTTTTCCATCTGTGCATACCATTGTTATTATCCATGTAATGGTGGAATTTGTTAAGAGGGTGTTTTAAAACCATTATTACTTTCATTGTTTAAAGGTGGGATGACATTTTATTCATTTTTAATTTCTTCATTATATGTTTCCATGAATCATTTTTGATGGTTAATTTCATCATTATTTGTTTCCATCAAATTTTAGTCATTCATGAGGGGTGAAACATCATACATAGACTCATCATCAACAAAACCAAAAACTTGGAAATTTGAATGTGAATTCCAACATTAACTGATTCATTATTTTCAATTTTATTATTATTAATTT
>JARHVA010000160.1:3725000-3730000 GCA_037957365.1 Torreya grandis | reverse complement strand
GCCCAATGGCTCCTATTCAAGTTTAAGGGTGTTGAGAATATGTAACGCAGTTGCATTATTAACATGATCATGTTGTTAAATACCATGATCATGTTAATAATGTAATTAATAACATGATCATGGTATTTGAATTTGAATTCAATGTATTCACTTTTTGGCTTGAGAATGTTTTAGATTCTTGAGCCAAAGGCTTGGATTATCAATGTACAACCAATTTTTGAAAGGTATGAAAATTAACAATAAATTTCAACTTTGATTGCCAAATACACTAAGAATTTCAACATGAAAATTCAAAAACTTGATATCATCATGATGATCACACTCTCCTCTTTCAAAAAGTATGATTTTTATAGTTTTTAAAATAATTTAAAGTTTCAAACTATGTTGATTTCTAACTATGCTTTTTTTAGGCCATTACACATCGCAAACATACATGCCTATACATGTTCATGTAATTTATTTTTCATTGATCCAAGTGAAAAATAAAATATATGGTGACCAAGTAGACCTAATTATACACACATTAAAAAAAATGATTTTCATTTTTCTGAGGTAGTTAGGCATGTCACATAGACGGCTATCCATTTCTTTGTCAGTTTTTATGATCTATTTACTTGAAAAAAATATAAAAACTATAATTCATTGAAAAAATATAAAAAAATATAGGTGACGTACACAAATATCTCATCTAAATTTTCCCTAGTGGGTTTTAAATAATATTAAATTCTACTAAAAAAATGGTGCATATCACAACCATTTATCTACTATGTTTTCTAAAAAAAATAGGAGTTCCTCTTCAAATTTTAGATGTTTGACCTAGTTATACTTACCTATTTTTAAAAAAAATAGTGTTTTGGAAACTAGACTTGAAATGACAAATTTAATGTTCTCACAACATCTTCAAATTCAAAGTGTAGATATCTCAAATTATCTACAAAAGTTTAGATTTCTAAAATTTCAAAAAAATCATGTCCATGGATAGGCCACTTTTTGTCCCCCAACTTTGTGCACTTACCCTTAAAAGTGAGTGTAATAGTTATTTTATTTTTTAATTAAGGTAAATTAGGTAGTGTTTGATAGGTGCTATGAACTAGACTGGGACACAAATGAAGGGTCCAAATCCTCTACAAACCATATATAATAATCATTAGTGTAAATAATATCCTAGTAGGATAGAAATTTATCATAAACAGCCATAACTAACGTAACATGTCTAATGATATTTGACTCTAAGTGGGACTAGACACGACATTTAATTTTTCCATTTGATTCTAGGTGGGATTAAAATATAATTAAAATTATAAATTAGAGAAGCATTTTTGATTCAGAACTATAAATCAAGAAGGAAAAAGCTTTTACAAAAATCAGAGCTTCAAATTGGAATTAGGGCACAACTGGGGACTAGCCCCTAATAAACAAGTAGATAATGAAACAAAATAAAAACAACCAAAACTCCAAAATATGACAAAAGGGAATTCAACACAAAGAGGACGTGTTACATAACCACCATAGATGGAAAAGTACAAAAGATAGAAGAATCACACAACAAAATTTAGGACAATGAAGATATCCTTCAACGAATAAAAACTAAAATTATACCCAAATAAAACCTACAATCTCAAACACCAAGGATCATATAAAAGTATAAAGGCTTCTCCTCGAAGAGAAATCATCCAATGTCTTCTAGCAACCATTCTAAATATTTTTTTCTACTTCTAATCTTAGTATTTTTGCCTCGGGTTTGTGTCCTCTACATCTCACTGACATTCTTACATCTGTATTTAATTTCCCACCATTAAAATGAAGAAACCTAAATTATTTGTATGTGGTAATAAAAAAGGAAATGGTATAATAGACAAGCTATTTTACTCATTCAATATTTTGTATTTGTATAGTTTTATCTCCTCTTATTATTTATCCATGATTTTACTATAATAATATCATAAATTTAACTAAGTGAAATTTAATTCAATTTAATTTAAATATAAATATTCTGAAGAAGCCAATAATAGTTTAGAATAAATAATATATTACTTAAAATGGGTATAATAAAAGAATACCAAAAATATCTTTAAAAGATATAAAAGAGAACTAAAATTAAAAAGAAACAATAAAATTTTAAAAAAGGAAGAAACAATGATAGTTTCAAACCAATAAAATATGCATTGTCTTATAAATCTATACCAAAATATCTGTGAAAGAAAAATAAAAAATCAATATGGATTCATTGCAATTGTTTGGAATAAATCTCTAACATTCCATACCCTAGTTTTTTTTATCTATGAGGGATTTTAAGATTTTTCAATCCAATAAAATAGCATACATGCAAATGTAATGTCAATGTCAATCCAATAATATTTTATGGCCTTTTGTTTTCTTTTCAGGGTGATTAAATACTACCAATGTTGGTAGCTTAACCACTTAATCTATCTAGAATAGCTACTATGGAGACATAAAACGGATACATGCCCTATTAAGTACATACTTACGAACTAGATTTCATTACATAAATACTCCAAAAGTATAAAATAAAATTGATATATTTGTATTTGACACTATGTCTTGATGGGTATAGAATATGTGGGATTATTTTGTGGTAGAGCATCAATGCTAGAGCAACACTTAAAGAGATGTTGTTTAATATTTTATCACAATGTTTGTTTTGAAGAGATGATTATTTAATATGAATCTTTTGATGTGTGAAGATTTATCTTCAAGTATGAGGAACATGGTTAAAACATTATTCAAAGTTTGGATATAGGGACCAATTTTATTGTATTGCACCACAATATCTTACTTTGTATGTAGGTGGGAATAAATTCTGATTTAAACTACAATTCAATTCACATCATGTTGAAATGCACATGTCACCTCCCATTATAAACTGCCAAACAACAAGGTCTCTAATCAAGATAAGAAAATACAGGTGTGTGGATTGGATGCAATAACTATATGAGATTTTAAAATGTAAAAAACATAATTTAAAAAAAAAATAACATGTTTATGACCTCAATGATTTGAGCACCAAAGGATTGGAAGCTATAGAAAAAAATCAAGATTTATAATTCTAAAGAAAATAAAGATAAAAAGAGACATGATATTCTAAGGTGAAGGGAATTTGTGAAAGTAAGCAATACATTATGTGTTTTCCATTATATTTTTTTGTTCACCAATAATTCACATATTTTGCATACACATGAGTTAGGAACCCTGATAGAAAAAAGAAAATGTGTTAGTTACAAACAAGAATGTGAAGTGGAGAAGATGAGAGTTGAAGGTGTGTATATTTTTTTTCTCTTAGATTTTCAATCACTCTTGTTATTGAATCAAATTAATATTGTTTTTATTTTTTATTTATAAAAGTAATTGTATTCAATTTTTGTAATACCAGGATAATGATGGTTTAGGACAAAATAAGCAATGAAAGAAGAGAAGAAATGTTTGACATTGCAAACTGATAATTTGTGTTGTGGGCATGATGATGTTAATGTTATAGACATGGTTAAGAATGTTCTATGTTTTATATATGATTGAGGATATTAATGTTCATGTCCCAATATTTGATACATAATGCCATATTATCAACATATGTCAAATTTTATGACATACTCTATTTTGAACAATGTAATGTTGTTATGTAATATTGGGATCCTCAATGAGATAAAAATTGTTTCATACACTCATTGGATCAAATATGTACTTTTGTTGGGAAAAGGGGGTTATTGTGATATTTCCCCTCTATTTTGAATAATTATATCAAACACTACCATGTGGAATAAAGTTGTTATTCTCTTATACATTGTTGTGTTATGATTTGTTACGTGTAATATTTATTCAATAATTTTTTTTTGGTAATGTAATTTATATGGAAAACACAATGAATTAAAAAACTAGTGGTAAAATTTTAAAACAAGTAGTCCTAAATAAAATTAAATATGAAGACAAAATTTTATATGTTGTGATAAAATTTAACTAAATGACTTATCCTAGTGACAGTCCTATGTGTTGGAGGCAAGATGCTCACCAACAACTAGTCTTAATATTGGTACAAATGTAAATTAATTTGCAATGTTTTTGTATGGAGATTAAGCTTAAAGAGAGCTTATACGAGATATTAATAAAAAAATACATCAGCCAATTTCAAGGAAAGATCCACTTGTAGTTTAAAATGGGAGACACCCATTTTTTAAAGGTCACCTCAACTAATATAAATACATCTTTGGAGTTGTAAATTTTTTGATTTCCAAGACCAATTTTAGGGAGTGAAGATGCATGTATAAAATAAAATTTCTCACCATCTATTAAACTGACTTTACACATATCTTAAAAGGGTTAAGTTAAAGGTTGGACAATAGTGTAGTTTCTACACATGGCCATACATTTTTTTAATTTAGGTCTTTATGTTGGATTTCTTCCTTTCATGTAAAAATAAATTTTCACATGTATAAAGGTTGTGAGATGGAAAATTACACCTCAAATAAGCTACAATGTTAATCAATCATCAAGTTCATTTTGCAACAAGTCCTCTTTGGGTGTTGCAGAATCTATATACGATTCCATGTTTTAAGGTTTTTTGGTATATTTAAAAATATCCTACAAATTATTTGATTTTGTATGATATTTTTTTACCAAGGAACATATGTTTACAAGAATATTTAATGAATCATATAGTGTTAATGTTATAAATTAGAATTGGATTGCTTTTTTTAAGTGCAATTGAGGGAGGTTTATTTTAAATATCTTTTGGATGCTATCAGTGTATTATAGATTGATTTTATATTTTATTTTGTTGATAAATTTTCACTTGATTCATATTCATTCAACACCTAGTTAGGTGATGTTTATTTTTGATGTCACATTCATCAAAATATTTCATTCTTTTTGCATTTACATTTTTTTCTTTGCTTCACCAAATATAACCTATCAATAATTGCTCCCCCACAATTACATTTCTCATGGAATTCAAGGCCTCTGTATATTTTTTTGAGAAAAGTCTCAAA
>JARHVA010000160.1:3710000-3720000 GCA_037957365.1 Torreya grandis | reverse complement strand
TACTGATTTTATTCAACAACCTAGGAAATCTCTATCCATGGCCACCTCTGTAAAAGACCTTCCAGATAAATATGTGATCAAGTTTAATTCATCCTTATATTTAACCTCCGAATTCTATCCTCCTTATCTACATGCTCTAAAGGTCCATGACCCTTAGATTGACTCTTATTACAGCCTCAATTGTAAAAACATCTTGAGTCATCCAATTCAATCAGTCATCTATATGGTCCAACGAGATAAAAACGATTTAGAATTTCAAAACCTGTTTGAAAGAAATCGACAGTTGATATCTTGAGCTAAAAAAGTATGTATGGAAGGATCCTCTAATCAAGATGAAGGTCACACTTGGAAAAATCCTTTAGGAGATGAATCCTATAGTGAGAAAGGATTTCCAAAGCTATCTTATTTTAATCAATATTCCACTTATGGGAAAACAAGATCTCAAATGTATTATTTGAGAACTTCTGATAAAAGTCTTGATCAATCTAGTGAAGTGAATTTTCTCAATTGGAACAATGTTGCTATGAAATGTTTGAATACAAAGGTTTCAAATATTCAGTCTAGTCTAGATTAGATCTGAAATATGATGAAAAGCATAGAGCTTTACCAAAATGGTGAACTCTCTAAAGCTATTACAGTCTTAAATAGCAATGAAATATCTAGAAAGAAATAGATCATTCAGAAGATTGATACTGAATCTGTTATACTTAAGCAACAATAGTCTAAAGCTATCAAAAACATTGATGAATTAAAAGCTAAAACTATTCCTATACTTGATGAGATAAAAGTTCAAAATGTAGACATAATACAAGAACAGTCTGATATAAGTTCTCATGTTTCTTCTATGGAGCAAAAATTAGACAAAAAAAGCTAGACAAACTATTTCCAATATTGACAGTGTTTCTTGGGAAATAGTCAATCAAAATCAAACTGTTGCCCTAATCCCTGAGATACATCATAAGGTCTCAGAGTAATCCTCTTCCTCTATGGATATTTTCTCCTTATCCAATGCTGCCTATAATAGACAAACTTGGCAAAATGTGGAAAAACATCAGAAAGAGGAAATGAAGAAGGCTAAAGAAAAAAGAAAATTAGAATGCAATAGTGTAGCTAATGAAATCTTTCATATTGGAATGGGAAAAATAGAAGAGTTAGAAAAGGAAGGGATTTTTGAAATGGGAGAGTCATCTACTTTTAGGCCTCCTTTAGATTCCCAGATCAGAACATTAAACCTTCAGCCATTTTTCTATAAGTTCAATTGTGAATCTCTAGTGAGAAGAAAAGAAATGATACAGGCTATGATCTAATGTTCAAATTTTTGGTCTCAAAAAAGATCCTATTAATGTTACTCAGCAAATTTCCAATGGTTTCATTGGTAATATTAAAGACCGGTGGGATGCTTGTGGTCATGCATTTTAGGATAATATTGTTAGGGATGTTGAACTAGTAGTTGCTTTGTGTAATGCCCTATACTCAAAATTTATAGGTATTATGGATAATGAAAAAGCTATAAATAGAACTAAGTTTCTAAAAGCATAGTTATGTGATATGACTCAGTTAGATGAGTATATGTGTTACATGGAAAATTTGTTCTACAGCTCTGGTTAAATTTTCAACCCTACTTATAAGATAAGGTATATAGAATCCTTTCCATAACATTTTTTTGATAAATATAAAGAAGCAATGGGTGATGAGTTGTCTACAATGTCCTTTGGAATAATAAATCAAAACATCAAAGCCATGAATGAAAAATTATGCTTAGAAAAGAAAGATCACAAAGAGACAATGAAATTTCATAAGCAGTTAGGAGTTAAATTTTGTAACTCTCTTGATGATTATTTTGGATGTACTCATATTAATCAGTATAGAAAATTTAGAAGAAAAAAGAAGAAGCAATCTTCTTGTGCTTGTTCAGTTCCAAACAATCAGTTCCCTTGGAAACCAAAAGGTAAGTTTCAGAAGTTCTTTTCTAAGAAGCTTTTCAGAAAGATAAAACATGGATTCTCTAAAGCCCCTATTAAATGTTTCCTTTTCCAAGGAAACCATTGTGCTAATAAATTTTTGAACAAGGAAAAGTATTCCAAGTGAGTAAATTTTCTTTAGCAATATGATCTGCATGAAGATGATTATGTTTTATTAACTGATGACGATCAGAAATATTATTCTTTTGATATTCTTTGGGATGAATTTTTAGTTTCAAAATCTAAAGGTGAGAAAATCAATATGAATTATCATGAAGTTAGTTCTGAATCTTCAAAATATGATTCAGATATTGGTTTTGAGATTCATATGCTCAAAGCTCAATTTTTTGATAGTCTTAGTTTGTCACAACATATTTAATATTTAAAGAAGAAATATGATAGTACCCCTATATATATGATTTCTAAAAGAAAATTATTACAACAACTAATTGCTAACACTGAACACCAGTATGGTTTGCATATTTCTCATCAGCACTAGCAAAAAGGGCAGTTATCTAATCAGTTTTCCAAAAAACTTGCTATTCAGTCTCATGATATTCAAGCCACTTGTCAGCCTGATACGCATGAAAGAAATACTTGGTGATCTAAGTGCATTCTTCAACTACAATGTTTTCTTGTCTATGCTCAAGAGTAACTACAACAAATCTTGAAAGTAGAAGCTGATGCTGACGTAGATGAACAACTCTTTGAACAAATGTTAGCTCAGATAACTGATCGTTACTCTTCTCTCGGGGGGGAGAACCCTCATAGTTTTCTACACAATTTTATACTAAGGATCAAGATATGAATAATAGTATTCATAAAGTTTCAGTTCACACTACAAACAAACCTATTTGTGAATTGAATATTAATTGGAATGGGTTCAAACCCTATAATCTGGATGTCTTGATTGACACTAGTGCAGAAATTTCCCTTTCTCATTATAATTCCATCCCCACAAATATGTGGAAAGAAGATTTCCATAGATTAACATTCAATACCAAAACAATAGTCTCTGAATTATCTTCTCATGTCCCTATTGTTTTAGGAGATTATGTGTATCAGTTCAAAATTGTTCAGCATGAAATCCCAATGTTTGATATGATGATTGGTTTAGATAACTTGACTAGCTTTTATCCTATCATCATCCAGCCTCATGAAATAGTATTGTTACAAAAATATTATCTCTATAAAAAAATCAAATATGAATGCAGAATCCCACTTAGAGAAAAAGGCAAAAAGGTTATTGATAATTCTTGGATTCATAGAAAGATAAATCTTTGTCAGGATGCTATTAATTAAGTAATTTCTAATATTGCTACTGATTGTTGTTATGAGAATCCTCTTGCTTTTCAGCACAAAAAGTGCCATGAATGTTCCATTGAGCTGAAGATGATATCAAATAAGAATGGAAGACAAATAGAGCCCAAGTTCAAAGCTCATCATTCAGGTATGTCTCCTTCTTTAAGAGATGAATGTTTACAGGAAATTACTCAATTAAAGGAACAGGGATTAATTAGAGATTCTAGTAGTCCATGGGGATGTGAAGCCTTTTATGTAAATAAAAGGTCTAAATAGGTTAGAGGGAAAAAGAGACTGGTTATAAATTATATTCCTTTAAATAAATATGTGGTTCCAGTTCAACATTTGATTCCATCCAAGGATGAAATTTTGCAAAGAATCATTGGTAGTAAGGTTTATAGTAAATTTGATCTCAACTCTGGATTTTGGCAAATTCATATTGCTAAAAAAGATAGATATAAAATAGCCTTGATTACTTCAATTGGATAGTATGAATTGAATGTTTTACCATTCAGATTGAAGACAGTTCCGAACATATTCCTGCAAATGATGAATTAGATATTTGCAGCATCTTCTAGTTTCATTATTGTATACATAGATGATATTTTGTTATTTAGTAAATCTCTCAAGGAACACCTAGAGCATCTAGAGCAATTTTATAAAATTGTATGTGAAAATGGTTTAGTGCTCTCAACCAAGAAAATGATAACATTTAAAGATGAGATAGATTTTTTTGGTATTACAATAAGGTAAGGAGAAGTTACATTTCAGGAACATGTTCTTAAAGCTATCAGTAATTTTCCTAATGTTTTAACAAATAAAATGATGTTGCAAAGATTCTTGGGATGTGGAAATTATGTTTTTGGTTATTATTATCAACTTGCTCAAGACAAAATGATGTTAAATAAAAGGTTGTCCAAAAAAGCCCCAAAATGGTCTCCTGTAATGACCCACATAGTTCAACGGATCAAAGAAAAGTGTCAGAGTCTACCTCCATTAACTCTACTAGGTAATGGTTTAAAAATTATAGAAAATGATGCTTTTGACTTATATTGGGGTGCAATATTAAAGGAAAAATTGGATGATGGATCAAAAAGACCATGCAGATATGCATCTGGAACTTTCAAGTAAGCTCAAAAGAATTATCACTCCACACATAAAGAGATACTTGCTGTGATTAAAGCGATTCAGTCTTTTATGTTTTTTGTCAGATCAAAAAAGTTTGTGGTTAGGTTTGATTTAAATAAATTTATGAGTATCTTGCATGCTACAGATAATCTAAAAAAAGGATCAATCAGTAGATTGGTTCGATGGGCTACATATTTATCTGATTTTGATTTTTCAATTAAACATATTTTTGGTAAACATAATTCTCTTGCAAATTTCATGACCAGGGAATTTCATCTAGAATTAGATAAGAAAATTATGATTATAACCATTGAAGTACGTGATGAATTTCACAGTCATATATGGAGGAGTGTTCCTTCAATCTCAAATCAGCTCAGAAATGAAGTCACTCTTCTCAAAGCAAAATCCTATGAAGCAGCAAATCTTATGAATGATAAGAATTTGGGTTGAACTTCATATTTCATAGAGCTAGATGAATCTAATACCTGTTCTACAATAATTCTCTATCGAGAAGGTGATAATAGTGATTATACAATTATTCATAATCCATTATGCAGTTGGTTCGAAGGCAAGGAACATAGTTCATATTTCACTAGTATACTTTTTAGCCCAGTTATAATCCAGGCAGTTAAAATTTATGGGAATCTAGAGAAATTCCAAATTACTTGTTTGAATTTCTTGATTATATTCTACTAATGAAAGCTTCAAAAGATCATTTTGTAAGAATACCTCCTAGATAGTTAAGGAATATTTTTATTGCTTTAAGAATTCCATTTTAGGTTAAATTTGAACCCCATTCAGTCTTCAACCAACAAGGAAATGATCATGCTATGCATATAATTGTTGTTCCTTTAGTAGCACTTTGGCGACAGGTCATAATTTCCCATCAAGTTGTCTTTCCACCAACACCACCATGACATATTTTAAGGATTCCTTTTACTATGTATATGGATCATACCAACATTGAAGATATGGATCATAGTGGAAATAACTCTTCATATTCACCTCAGGGTGATTACGAGTTTTGTGATGATGATTGATGACTAATTATGGGGTCTATCCATAATCGTGACCATGGGCACATTATCCCTCTTTAATTATTCTATGGACCTCACCACTAACTAAAGGTGATATTCTATCGGCCCTAACGATAGAAGTTTCTAGCATTTAAAAGTTTCGAGTGTTTTGCTTTTCTTGTGGGCTACTCTTTGTCAGTGCCTAGTGGGCCCCATTACCCAATTTACTTTGGCATTTTTTGTAAGCACCTTTGATCTCACCACTTGTGGGAAACTGTAGATATTATCATTTCCATGTTATAAATATTGGAGATCTCATACATTTCAAAAAAGTGAGTTGATAGTCTCAAAGTCATTTAGTTAGGAACAAGTCTTGTTTATGTCTGTCTGAGTTTGTAATCAAGTATTGATATTAATAAGAAAGTGCAATTTTGTGTTATGTTCTGCTATGTTTAAATCTATGCACAATGATGGTTGAGAACTTTTGATAAAATTCTTGATCAATCTAATGAAGTGAAGCTTCTCAATTGGAACAATGTTGCAATAAAATGTTTGAATACAAAGGTTTCCAGTATTTAGTCTAGTCTAGATCAGATCTCAAATATGATGAAAAGCATAGAGATTTACCAAAATGGTGAACTCTCTAAAGATATTAAAGTAGTAAATATCAATGAAATATCTAGAAAAAATTAGATCATTCAGAAGATTGATACTGAATCTATTATACATAAGCAACAATAGTTTGAAGCTATCAAAAAGATTGATGAATTAAAAGCTGAAACTATTCCTAGACTTGATGAGATAAAATTTCAAAATGTAGACGTAATGTAAGAACAGTCTGATATAAGTTCTCATGTTTCTTCTATGGAGCAAAAATTAGAAGAAAAAGCTAGAGAAACTATTTCCAATATTGACAGTCTTTCTAGGGAAATAGTCAATCAAAATCAAACTATTGCCCTAATCCCTGAGATACATCATAAGGTCTTAGAACAATCCTCTTCCTCTATGGATATTTTCTCCTTATCTGATACTGCCTATAATAGACAAACTTGGTAAAATGTGGAAAAACATCAGAAAGAGGAAATGAAGAAGGTTAAAGAAAAAAGAAAATTAGAAAGCAATAGTGTAGCTAATAAAATCTTTCAGATTGGAATGGAAAAAATAGAAGAGTCAAAAAAGGAAGGGATTTTTGAAATGGGAGAGTCATCTACTTCTAGGCCTCCTTTAGATTCCCAGATCAGAACATTAAACCTTCAACCATTTTTCTAGAAGTTCAATTGTGAATATCCAGCGAGAAGAAAAGAAATGATACAGGCTATGATCTCATGGGCTAATGTTCATATTTTTGGTCTCAAAAAAGATCCTGTTAATGTTACTCAACAAATTGCCAATGGTTTCATTGGTAATATTAAAGAATGGTGGGATGGTTGTGGTCAAGTATTTCAGGATAATATTGTTAGGGATGTTGAGCTAGTAGTTGCTTTTTTTAATGCCCTATACTCAAAATTTGTAGGTATTATGGATAATGAAAAAGCTACAAATAGAGCTAAGTTTCTAAAAGCATGGTTATGTGATATGACTCGGTTAGATGAGTATATGTGTTACATGGAAAATTTGTTCTACAACTCTGGTGAAATTTTAAACCCTACTTATAAGATAAGGTATATAGAATCCTTTCTAGAATAATTTTATGCTAAATATAAAGAAGCAATGGGTGACAAGTTGTTTACAATGTCCTTTGGAAGAATAAATCAAAACATCAAAGTCGTGAAGGAAAAATTGTGCTTAGAAAAGAAAGCTTACAAAGAGACAATGAAATTTCGTAAGCTGTTAGGAGTTAAATTTTGTAACTCTATTGATTATTATTTTTGATGCACTGATATTAATTATTATAGAAAATTCAAAAGCAAAAAGAAGAAGCAATCTTCTTGTGCTTGTTCAGTTCCAAAAAGTCAGTTCCCTTGGAAACCAAAAGGTAAGTTTCAAAAGAAGAAGAAGAAGAAGTTCTTTTCTAAGAAGCTTTTCAGAAAGAGAAAACATGGATTCTCTAAAGCCCCTATTAAATGTTTGCTTTCCCAAGGAAACCATTATGCTAATAAATGTCTGAACAAGGAAAAGCATTCTAAGAAAGTAAATTTTCTTTAGCAATATGATCTGCATGAAGATGATTATGTTTTATTAACTGATGATGATTAGAAATATTATTCTTTTGATGTTCTTTGGGATGAATTTTTAGTTTCAGAATCTGAAGGTGAGAAAATCAATATGAAGCATCATGAAGTTAGTTCTGAATCTTCAAAATATGATTCAGATATTGGTTTTTAGATTCATATGCTCAAAGCTTAATTTTATGATACTCTTATTTGTCACAAGAGATTTCATATTTAAAGCAGAAATATGATAGTGCCCCTGTATATATGATTTCTAAAAGAAAATTCTTACAACAACTAATTGCTAACATTGAACACCAATATGTGTTGCATATTTCTCATTAGCACCAGCAAAAAGAGCAATTATCTAATCAATTTTCCCAAAAACTTGCTATTCAGTCTCATGATATTCAAGCCACTTATCAGCCTGATACACATGAACGAAATACTTGGTGATCTAAGCGTATTCTTCAACTACAATGCTTTCTTTTCCGTGCTCAAGAGGAACTACAACTCTTGAAAGTAGAAGCTGATGCTGAAGTAGATGAACAACTCTTTGACCAAGAGTTAGCTTAGGTAACTGATCGTTACTCTTCTCTTAGGGGGGATAACCCTCATAATTTTCTACAAATTTTCTACTCAAGATCAAGATATGAATAACAGTATTCATCAAGTTTAAGTTCACACTACAAACAATCCTATTTGTGAATTGACTATTAAGTGGAATGGGTTCAAACCCTATAATCTGGATATCTTGATTGACACTGGTGCAGAAATTTCCCTTGCTCGTTATAATTCCATCCCCACAAATATGTGGAAAGAATATTTCCATAGATTAACATTCAATACCAGAACAATAGTCTCTGAATTATCTCCTCATGTCCCTATTATTTTAGGAGATTTTGTGTATCAGTTGAAAATTGTTCAGCATGAAATCCTAATGTTTGATATGATGATTGGTTCAGATAACTTGACTAGATTTTATCCTATCATCATCCAACCTCATGAAATAATATTAGCATAGAAATATTCTCTCTATAAGGAAAGCAAATATGAATGTAGAATCCTACTCAGAGAAAAAGGTAGAAAGGTTATTGATAATTCTTAGATTCATAGAAAGATAAATCTTTGTCAAGATGTTATTAATTCAGTAATTTCTAAGATTGTCACTGGTTGTTTTGATAATCCTCTCACTTTTCATCACAAAAAGTGCCATGAATGTTCCATTGAGCTGAAAATGATAACAGATAAGAATGGAAGAAAAATTGAGCCCAAGTTCAAAGCTCATCATTCAGGTATGTCTCCTTCTTTAAGAGATGAATGTTTACAAGAAATTACTCAGTTATAGGAACATGGATTAATTAGAGATTTTAGTAGTCCATGGGGATGTGAAGCCTTTTATGTAAATAAAAGGTTTGAACAGGTTAGAGGGAAAAAGGGACTAGTTATAAATTATATTCCTTTAAATAAGTATGTGGTTCCAGTTCAACATCCGACTCCATCCAAGGATGAAATTTAGCAAAGAATTAGTTGTAGTAAGGTTTACAGCAAATTTGATCTCAAGTCTAGATTTTGGCAAATTCAGATTGCTAAAAAAGATAGATATAAAATAGCCTTCATTACTCCATTTAGACAGTATGAATGGAATGTTTTACCATTCAAATTAAAGAAAGCTCCCAGCATATTCCAGCAAATCATGAATCAAATATTTGCTACATCTTCTAGTTTCATTATTGTATACATAGATGATATTTTGGTATTTAGTAAATCTCCCAAGGAACACCTAGAGCATCTAGAGAAATTTTGTAACATTGTATTTGAAAATGGTTTATGCTCTCAGCCAAGAAAATGGTAACATTTAAAGATGAGATAGATTTTCTTGGTATTACAATAAGGTTAGGAGAAGTTATAGTTTAAGATCATGTTCTTAAAGCTATAACTAATTTTCTTAATGTTTAAATAGATAAAAAGATGTTACAAAGATTCCTGGGATGTGTAAATTATGTTGCTGGTTATTATTATCAGCGTGTTCAAGATAGAATGTTGTTAAATAAAAGGTTGTCCAAAAATTCTATAGAATGGTCTCTTGCAATGAACCAAGCAGTTCAATAGATCAAAGAAAGGTGTCAGAGTTTGCCTCCATTAACTCTACCAAGTAATGATTTAAAAATTATAGAAACTGATGCTTCTAACTTATATTGGGGTGCAGTATTAAAGGAAAAATTGGATGATGGATCAGAAAGACCATCCAAATATGCATCTAGAACTTTCAAGCAGGCTCAAAAGAATTATCACTCCACACATAAAGAGATACTTGTTGTCATTGAAGCAATTCAGTGTTTTATGTTTTTTGTCAAATCAGAAAAATTTGTGGTTAGGTCTAATTTAAAGAATTTTATGAGTATCTTGCATGCTACAGATAATCTAAAAAAAGGATCAATTA
>JARHVA010000160.1:3675000-3702500 GCA_037957365.1 Torreya grandis | reverse complement strand
CACTTATCATAGTATTCCATGGTTGGGCATTGCATGTCTTATTTTAGAAATCCATATATATATAAATCAATTCCTAGTAATTAACCAAATATCAATGGAATGACAAATCATTCTAAGTTATTGAGTTGTAAAATCTTCCTATTTATTGTGAAACTTATAAAGGAGCCTCTAGATTGAACATTGATTTTTCATCATCTTCAAGACATTTTACATTATCATATTCTACCAAAAGATGGTTTATCATAATGTTCATGTAGTTGTATTAAATTTTCTAGGGATGAAATGTGGAGCCTTTCTCTAAATTACACTTCACTCATACACATGAGAAATACATTAACTCTGATTCCAAGTGTGTGGGATATATAATTGAAACTCCTCAAGGGGTAGGTCAAGTCAGATAACCTTAAAACACTTGTTATTTTTAAACTTTTGAGGGCTAGGTCAAAGATAAAAAGAGAGACAATTCAACCTATTATACCTATAAATTTTGCATAATGATCACACAACCCTACTCAACATAAGCTTGTAAACCTATCGATAAAATTATAGAGTAAAGAACAAAGTGAATGACACATTCAGTGGTAGGTTAAATATTTAACAATAATAGGTGGTATAAATTTGGTGACTTACTAATTATGTCTCATATGGATTTGGTGTAACATTGATTTTGTCTCAGTGATAATCACTACTCAAATTTCACATAGAGAAACAGAGTCACCTATAGAGCCTTTATCCAATTTTAAAAATTTAGAATAGAACTCAGGGGTGCTAAACTCTAGTCTTCTTTATGTTTTCATTGTTATTATATGATTTAATCATTTTATTTCTCTATTTTTTCATGTTTTTAGCCACTAAGTTAGATCACATTATTGTCTTAGAATGTAATATCTTAAATATCCCTTATGCATTAATTTCAATTATTTATGCATGTGGTAACTACCCTAAAAACACAAATAGTTAAAATCATAATATCCCTATTTGTATCTAATATTTTGGCTATCAAATTAGTAATCCATGAATCATTTAAAGTTTGCTATAGGCAAACTCATCTTTGCTCCCAAAAAATTCCAAATTAAAAATACCCAATCAGTCTCTCATTAGATAAAAATAAGAAAGAAACATAATCAAAATATAAAAAATATAATTAAATAAAAATTTATAACTATGTTGGCCATTTTGACAATGTATCATCAGACATGTACTAAATATGTATATCATTAGTCATCTAATAGTATGTCATTGACTATTTCCACCATGTTTCACTATATTGGCCATTTTTACAAACATCATCAACCATTTCTACATAATTACAATCGACATTTCTTGAAATCAACTACATCGATCATTAGATAAAACTTTCTCAACCATGTTAAAATTTCCAACCTATAAAATGTCATCAATTAGGTTGATGATGTTTTATAGGTGCACAACCTTATTTATTACTCCTAATTTTTTCACTTTTGTTTGAATATCATTTCAATAAAATCCCATTATCCCTCTCTTCATTCTTTGTATTTTGATGCTTTTTGGGGGTACCTATTGTTGATGGTTAAAATTGTGCTTGTTTCTAACACCAACAATGGGAGGTTTCAAGATGTGGGACTTGTGACTTGAAACAACCTCTAGATTTTTAAGAAGCTGGTTTCTTCTTTCTATCAAGTGTATACTGGGAAAAGGGATAGGAATTTTAATAGAAACACAAATGCAAAAAATAAAATCTAACTATGGCAATGCACTTGAATGTAATTTGACCTTAATCCTGAATGCAATGAGACTATATATAAGATTCAATTACATTTAAGAGAAAACAAGTGCATGATCAATGTAAAAGATGGAAACAATAGAAACAGAGGCTCATAACATAGACTGCTTTTGTAGTGATACAAAAAATATCAACAAAGGCACATAGTTAAATCTTCTTATTTGAATTCTCCAGTCACATAAGAGGCACAAAAACATGCATAGTTATATAAACCTACCAACTTAATAAAATAGAACAAAGGCAAATGATATTACTAATCACAACTCTAGAAAGTCTATAACTCTTGACAACACAACCTAGACTACTTTTGCAATGACACAAAAAATATCAACAAAGGCATAGGATTCAATCTTCTCATTAATTCTCCAGTCACATAAGTGGCACAAAAACATGCACAGTTACATAAACCTCCCAACTCAAGAAAATAAAACAAAGGCAAATGACATTCCTAGTCACAGCTCTAGAAAGTCTAAACTCTTGACAATAATTCTCTCAAAAAATTCTCTCTAAGTATCTGATGATGATTTTGGTGATCTCTACACCCTTATTTATAGCCTTGGATTCCCTTCAGATTGTCTACTTGTTCTCAATCTAATGACCCAATTGAAATCTAACCAAACTGGAAGTGTCTAGTAGAAGATATTTCTCAGATTTTAAAATGCTCTATCTTTTGGCAATTGATTGGCTAAAAGAGATCACAGGATGCTTCCTTCTATTCAATAGAAGAGGACACCTAGCCAATTCCTTGAAAACCTTCTTATTACTTAGGAGACACTGGAGAATGATACTTGGTGTGTTCCACAACACTTACTAAGGACACACGGCGCTCTCCGCTTTACGTATACTCTTACTATGTCTTTGCCCAAAAATGTTCCACCTTTCACACCTGTCGCAATCTGCTTGATTGAAACATTAATAGCTTAAAATAAAATAAGACCCACAACCTTTCTTGCCTAATTAACTTTAAAAATGGGCATAGGGACAGGTGGTAATCTCCGTTTGCTTCAAGAAAGGACACATGGCAACTTCGCTTTACTTAACTAGGGATATGTGGTAATCTCCGTTGCTTTTAGCCACCTTTTGAGAAACCTATGGAAGGTGACACGTGCTGGTCTCTACTTTACTCTATTTATATTATAGAATAATTGGGCCTCATTTCATATTTACATAGATAGCGACACCTGGTGGCTTTTGCTTGCTTTAGAAACCAAACCTGAGACCCACCACAATCTTTGTTATATCGATGAAGCAAAATGAAGATAATTTGGATCTCGACACGTGGTGGCTTCCACTCTCTTCAAATGGGATACGTGTCATCTTCCATCACTTTTATAAAAACAAATTGAGATCTTCCGCTATTGCCACTTGGCGCTTTCTGCCTGATCCTGATACTTAGCTTGTTGAAACCTTCTATTGAAAAGATTTGAGACGCAGGGTCCGATATGAAACATGGATGCTGACACTTGTCGTGTTCTACTAAGTTGCTATGAGACACATGGCACATTCCATAGCTTTATTGAAATTATGAAAAGTGCCTTAGAAAATGACACTTGGCAGCTTTTGCTTGACTTCAACACTTAGACAAGAATGAATCAAAAGGAAATCAAGCCTGCGCTCTATTTCAAAACTCTGTCATCACGAGCCAAAGTATGTGGGAACAAAATTTTACAATGTGTAATTGAAAATAAGAATGAAACATAGAGTATTTTTTTACTCTATAGTTATTGGTGACCTCAAGGACTTTTGAGCCTGCTAAAAAAGAACCTACAACTCCCACATGATCAAAAATTGCTAAAGACACATCTTAACTAAAATGTTTCAAATAGATTCCATTCATAGGAATCACTTTATGTTCACCTTCCATTGTTTCTAGCTCAAAAGAATTTTTCTATTTACATGAATGAATTCTATAAGGGCAAGTCCCTAATGCTTCAAACTTAGTGTGTTGACCCGACTTGGTGGCTCTTGCATCCCATTACAAAACAATTGAGCCTATTTTGAATTGAGGTTTAGAAGTTCTTTTATCAAAAGAGTCTTTAACTATTTTTTGATGTTTTACCAATGAATCATGAGCTACATCTCTCTTTTCTTGAACTTCCAAAACTTCTGCAAGTCTGACTTGCATGGGGCCATTTTCTTCAATTTCAATCTATCTGATCAGCTAGAGGGCAGGAATCTCCAGGCTTAGGGGAATTACAATAGATTTCCCATATAACAATTCATATGGGGACATTTTGATCACCTGTTCCCCTAATTGTTGCAAGAATGAGAGTACTTGAAAATAAATCTCAAATACTTGCCAATTCTCATCATTATCTAGAATAGTTGGCCTTACTATAACCTTTACTGACTCATTGTTAACTAATAGTCTAGTTGCTGGATCAAATTGTGAACCAATCTATGCCATCTTATCAGCTTGAAAATTTTGACCCCTGGGAACTAATTCAATATTAAAGGCTTCAAATTCTTCTATTAAGTCCCAAATTCTATGCTTATAGGATTTCATCCTTACATTCTTTGCTATTGCCTTTTCTCTAATTTGATTTACTACTAGTTTTGAATCTCCTTTTACTATTAGATTCCTTATCCCCTTTTTCTTGGCTAATAAGAGCCCATGTACTAAAGATTCATAATCGACATCATTATTAGTACAAGAAAATTGAAAATGGATTGCTCTTAAAAAAATTTCACCATTTGGAGTAGTAAGACAAATTCCTACTCCAGCACCATTTTTACTTCTTGCCCCATCAAAATTTAATGTCCAAATTTTTGAATCTTTTTCAGATTTTTGATTAGCTGGCACTTCTTTTCTTAAAACATTTGGGATTTCATGGTCTTCATAAAAAATAACATAAGTTCCCAGACCATTAGAGTCATAATTTCCATATGGGTCACTTTGCACTGTAGCTAATAACTAGTTTTTTTTTCTTGATCATGCTTAGTCCAGTCGCCTAACTTTTCAACAAAACCCCTTTCTTCCTTATTTATCATAGCCAGATCTACCTTTAATTTTGATGTTGATTCATTGGTGATGCAATCCTTATATAATGGCTCAGATAGAATTTTCATCTTTGAACCATATTTAGTTTTTAGAATTAAGTGAGACCAATCAAGAGACATATCTCCTCCTATCTTAACTTTAAAGTCTCTTGATAAACATAGGGCAAATACAGGAGGTATATCTATAACTAATACGTCTTGATTTACAATTATATTTAAACAAGTATATAATTGTAATGGTAGTTGTTTAATTCTCCCTATTATTTGCACTGATTTGCCATTTAACTGCATAACTTCTTTAGCAAGTGGCTCATATTTTATCTTTAAAGCATCTGCTATTTACTTTGGCATTACTATAGTACTAGCCTCTGAATCTATCATTGCATTATGCAAAATTTTCTTTCCAACTATCAAAGTTAAATAAAAGGGATCCAATTTGGATTTGCTTACCTCTGGTGCATTGTTCAATAAGGCTATTGCCTATAGAGGCACTATGTCTTTGAGCTTTCTTTTATCCGTAGGTCCTTATTTGATACTAGTGAATTTGAGCATTACTTGGCCTTGAAGAGCTTCTTGTAATAGTATCCTCTATTTAGGAATAACTAATATGTCCCAAATTGATACTTGTGCTAAATTCATCTTCAGTTGATCAACCAAATTCATTGATCCCAATGTTTGAATTCTTGGAAGATTAGGATATCTTGTCTTTCCTTGAACTTGTCCAGGAACTTCTTGATTCTGCACTGGCTGAAGAATTTCTTATCTAATAGCTATGTTTTGATGACATTGAAATGAAGGATTTTCCATAACTTCATTGTTTATAACTTTAGGCTATTCCATCATTCTTCTCTTTGATCTAGTATAGTAATCTATTTGCACCACTGGTTCCTTGAAAGTAGAAACTTCATTCAAGAATACCAATTCTTCCTCTTCAACCCATGAGAACAAAGCATATTCTAGGACTATTTATTATTCTTGTTGCAAAGACATCCCTTGCATCTGAGATATTAGGACTAAATTTTGCATAACAGAAGATTGGTAGGCTTGATTATCACTAGTACTTCCATATTGTCCATCCATCCTTTGCTCTACTACCATTTGTCATAGATTACCCATGGGACAATCTCTAGGCGTATGAGCATTATTTCAAGGAAAACACTAGGCATTGGTGAAATCTGCATAATTATTTTGGCCTAGAATAATCTCCTTATTTGAATTGGGAGGGATAGTCTGTGAGGGTGTAGGGACTGCAACTAATTGATTTGTTGGCTTGGGTTATTTTGCCTTGGAGGACCCTGGTATTGGTTTGGATAAGATGAAAATATATTTCCTTAATAGCCCTAGTATTGGGGTTTAGTATAAGTATTATGTTGTATTTTTATATTAATTAGCTCATTATAAAATGTCCTTAAGATATTATTGATATCATCCAGCTTAGATGACTAAGCAGGGACAATTTCTTTAGCAGGTGGTTGAGGATATGTGTACATAGACACAGGTGGGGTTATAGATTTAGGGGATTCTTGAGGTCATGGCAAGGAAATTGCTAGGAACATGGCCATGGGAGGCCTTGGGGGAAACTTTTTAGCATCTATTAAATTATTCTCAGCTCTGACTGCATAGTCATAAGCCTCTGGCAAAGTGTGTCCTCCAAGTGACTAAATCATAACAGATATATCTGTATTCAAAGCATTAACATAGAACACTATAGCCATACTTGGTAGTGGTCTAGCTATAACAGGGATTCTTTCCCAAGTCTTTTGAAATATGGAATTGAAGTCAGTCATTGATTCTTGTGGTGCCCTTTGGATGGTAATCAATTTCTATAACAAAGAAGACTTATCACCCTTCTCTTCAAATCTTTCAAAGAAAAGGTCTCTGAGTTGATCCCATGTAGATATGGTATTTGGGGTCAAAGACTGATACCATTCTAGAGCATTCCCTTTAAAAGAAGCTACTAATAGTCTTATTGCCACATTTTGTTGTGTGACAACATGTATAGCACAAACATCTAATATATCCTGCAGATGTTCTTCAGGTGTTTTGAAATCTTGCCCACTAAATTTGGGTAGATATTTTAGGGCATTGAGTGGGATATGGTCCCAAGTGGTTGGTGGTATTCAAAGAATCAATGGACTACCAGTGTTCCAACTTGCATAATTTATTAGGGGTATAGGGGCTCCCATATTTGCTCTTGGTATTGGTATAAACTGGTTGACTCTTCTTCTAGGAGTAGTTATCAAAGGTGGCAAAAGAATACCTAGATTTACACTAGATTGCGATCTGGTTACTGGTCCACAGCTCTGACTCCTCGTAGCTCTCTGGTTCATGCGATCTTGAAGGAAACTCAAGATTGGTCCCACTAGGCATGCCAAAAACTATTGATGGTTAAAATTGTGCTTGTTTCTAACACCAACAATGGGAAGTTTCAAAATGTGGGACTTGCGACTTGAAATAACCTCCATATTTTTAAGAAGTTGGTTTCTTCTTTATATCAAGTGTATACTGGGAAAAGGGATAGGAATTTTCATAGAAACACAAATGCAAGAAAGAAAATCTAACTATGGAAATGCATCTGTATGTAATTTGACCTTAATCATGAGCACAATGAGACTATATATAAGATTCAATTACATTTAAAAGCAAACAAGTGCATGATCAATGTAAAAGATGGAAACAATAGAAATAGAGGCTCACAGCATAGACTACTTTTACAATGATACAAAAAATCTCAACAAAGGCATAGGGTTCAATTTTCTTATTTGAATTCTCTAGTCACATAAGAGGCACAAAAACATGCACAGTTATATAAACCTTCCAACTCAAGAAAATAGAATAAAGGAAAATGATATTACTAATCACAGCTCTAGAAAGTCTACAACTCTTGACAACACAGCCTAGACTACTTTTGCAAGGACATAACAAATATCAACAAAGGCATAGGATTCAATCTTCTCATTAATTCTCCAATCACATAAGAGGCATAGAAACATGCACAGTTACATAAACCTCCCAACTCAAGAAAATAGAACAAAGGCAAATGACATTCCTAGTCATAGCTATAGAAAGTCTAAACTCTTGATAATAATTCTCTCTAAGTATCTGATGATGATTTTGGTGATCTCTGCACCCTTATTTATAGCCTTGTATTCCCTTTGAATTGTCTGCTTCTTCTCAATCTAACGGCCCAATTGAAATCTAACTAAACTGGAAGTGTCTACTAGAAGATATTTCTTAGATTCTAAAATGCTCTATCTTCCAGCAATTCATTGGCTAAAATAGATCGCAGGACACTTCCTTCTATTCAACGGAACATGACACTTAGCCAATTCCTTAAAAACCTTCTTATTACTTAGGAGACACTAGAGAATGACACTTGGCATGTTCTGCAGCACTTACTGAGGACATGCAGTGCTCTCTACTTTACCTATAATCTTACTATGTCTTTGCCTAGAAACATTCCACCTTTGACACCTGTTACAATCCACTTCCTCAAAACTTCAAGAGCTTAAAATAAAATAAGACCCATAGCCTTTCTTTCCCGAGTAACTTTAAAAAGGGGCATAGGGACAGGTGGAAATCTCTGCTTGCTTCAACAAAGGACATGTGGTAACTTCACTTCACTTAACTTGGGATATGTGGCAATCTCCATTACTTTTAGCCACCTTTTAAGAAACCTGTGGAAGGTGACATGTGCTAGTCTCCACTTTACTCTATTTATATTATAGAACAATCGGGCCTCATTTCATATTTACATGGACAGTGACACCTGATGGCTTCTACTTGTTTTAGAAACCAAACCTGAGACCAACCATAGTCTTTGTTATATTGGTGAAGCAAAATGAAGATAATTCAGATCTCGACATGTGGTGGCTACCACTCTCTTCGACTAGGATATGTGACATCTTCTGTCACCTTTAGAAAAATAAAATGAGATCATCTGTTATTGTCACTTGGTGCTTTCTACCTAATCTTGATACTTAGCTTGTTCAAACCTTTTGCTGAAAAGATTTGAGACGTGGGTGCCAATATGAAATGTGGATGCTGACACTTGTCATGTTCTACTAAGTTACTATGAGACATGTGGCACATTCTGTGGCTTTATTAAAATTATGAAAAGTGCCTCAAAAAATGAAACTTTGTAGCTTCTGCTTGACTTCAACACTTAGACAAGAATGAATCAAAAGGAAATCAAGCCTGTGCTCTATTTCAAAACTCCACCGTCATGAACCAAAGTATGTGGGAACAAAATTTTATAGTGCACAACTAAAAATTAGAATGAAATGTAGAGTATTTTTTTACTCTACACCTATCATGGAATTAAATGCAAAACCTACCTTGATAATAACTCTTCTACATCATCTAGCCATTGTGTCTTTCTATGCCAAAAATGGTTATCCCAAAGCTAAAATATCTCTAAATCTATAAATATAAATATAAAAAATGAAAGGCCTATGTCCTATTTAAAGCTTCCAAATAAAAAAGTTTAAAATTTTGAAAATTATCTCTTAGATTTTATATATTGGCCATATCTTTGCAATCATAGCTCCTATCAACATAATAAAAGAAGTACTGGAATCCTTGTACCTTAATAAATTTTATGATATCAATGTAATATTTTATAAAATATTAGGAAAATCACTTATTTTATAAACCTGAAAGACCTATCTTAGAAAATCTTTGGCATCTTACTCCATCATGCTTCTTATAACCATCTAAGTAGGCTAAGATACACAAGCTTATTTATTTACCTTCACTTATCTTATATTTAACCCCATTTATTACAACACTTGCATATTTATCTTTATGGTGTTATGTTCTTTTTTCGAAGCACCATCATGCATTACACGATTGTGACACATGATGAGATTTGGTTGGGCACATGTAAACATCTTATTTTCACTTACACATAGTTTTATCTCATGAGACTTATCAACATATTAATCTACTTGAGTATATTTCCTAAGGATTACACTAAGATCGAGGTGCACTGGTTTGTGGTACTTCATGATATATTTTATCATACTTATCCATTCTTACTACCACTTTAATTCCTACCATAGAGGTTCCCACTCTCTCTTTTGCCCCTTTACACATGTTTATCTGATGTCATTACCCTGATCAATTACATCTTGTAGTTTTTGCCAAGTTGGTTAACGTCATCAGCCAAATCAATGGCGTACTATGTTTGATAGACATTTTTGTATGCCATCAGCTAGACCAATGACGTGGGATAAGTTTTATTTTTTAATTTTAAAGTTTGGATATGTATTTATAGGATTCTTAGTTGATATTTCTCAAAATATAGACATCCAATATAGTTTTATCCCATAGGTAAGTCCACCAATATAAGAAGATGAAGAATTAGGATAAGGAGTTTACACTTGAGGAAGACTAATTAGCGTAAGGACTTGAAGATTTCAAGAAGAGACACTGAACCAAAAAATTATACTTAGTCTTTGGTGTCCCCAACTTGGGTCTTCTTCTTTCCATTTTGACTTCACTCAAGACCATTTCTCGCAGAATGTCACTTGAGCTAAGGGGGATATTAATGCACCGACAAGTCAACCTAAGATAAGTATCTTAACCCTATACTCTTTATTTTATACTTTAGTGGTTAAATTATATTAGTTTATTTATATATTATTAGATTAATATATGTTTTTAGATACTTTATTATTCTTTGCATGCTCTTTATTTATACTTTAGGGTTACCCTCCAATGACACTTTCAATTATCTTAGTTTAGATACCTTGTGGATACCATCTAATGACATTGTATTTTATTTTATTATATTTTATACCTCTTATTTAGTGTATAATGACATTTTGGATCTAGTTAGGCCTAAACATGCTTTTGTTTATGTAGACTCCGGATTTATATCTTTGGCAACCTCCTTTAATCATGAGCCTTATATATAGCCACAAACTGCTTTCTAGATCAATGTATTTTATGTATGTTGGATCTAGTATGAAATTTTATATTTTTATATTTTAGAGGATCCTTATTTTCTCAACCATTATCGACCTATACATAGGTTCAATTGTCCTATTAACATTTAAAGAAAATCATTTTTTTAGTCATTCATGTGAAATTTTAGAAAGACAAGAAAGATTTTCAGAGCATTAGAATTGATGAACAAAGTTATCAAATCAATTTTTCTATGTTTCGTATTTATGTAAATATGTAGTGTATAGTTTTGGTTGCCAAGAATGTTGGGTGTATGGTTCTGATGAGGTGCTCAAGTCTTTATGATTTTTCTAGGTTCTCACTTTCTTACCATAAAAACCTTGATTTGATTGTTAAATTATGAAATGTTTCCATTTTTTAAAAAAATAGATATTAATTTAAACCTTTCTCTTGTCAATTATTATATTAAACTTAATAAAAAAATTAACTTTTATTTTATTATTTTTAATCATATATTTATAAATAAATTTGATTTAGATCTATTTATTCATATTATAACATGTTAGAATTACATATTAATTGAAAGGGTTACATTCTCCCAAAAAAATTTAAGGGAATGAATACCCAAAGTAAAGTGAACATTTTGAAATAATTTTTAAAAAAACATGTTAATCACATATAAAATATTTACCCCACGTAAGTATAGGGCTTAGGCAATTTAGAAAATAGACACTGACTCATTATCAATTCTTACGATGAGCATAAAATGTGATGTAGAGCATGTACTATGAAATAACTCAATTAATTCCAGCCATAAGATGTTCCAAAGTTAAACATTTATATATGCACAAATTATTTATTTATTATGATTTATGATTAAATAATGTACATGTGTTGATGCTAGTACATATGTCATAAGCATATAATTTTTCTGCTCTATCTAATAAAAACCTTTGACAAGATATATTATCTTAAAAAATTTAAAATTTAATACCTAAAAATTAAATAATATTCTCTTACATGATTTTGTACAATATTATATTTATATCAATATAAGAATTACAATTATTTTAATGGTAAGTGCTTGGAGTTGGGGGACAATTCTATGGAAATTATCCTTAATGTGATCACATTAATTAATAACATGATCATGTTATTTAATTAACGTGGTCAAGTTATTTGAATCTATGCTCAAGATTTTTAAACCATAATATGATCATGTTATATTAAACAATAACATGATCATGTTACTAATGCGATGAGATCATTAGTACAATCACCTTTTTAAATATGATTGCAGTATTATCATTTACAATAATGTGATCATGTTAATAACATGATCATGTTACCTATGTGTAAAAAAAATAAAGAAGGAGACCTGAATCTAAAAATACTCATTTTACATTTGAGTTCCCTCACTCTACCATAGCTTTCACAATCACATTTTTCTTAGAAGACTCTAGAGAGTGTTAGGAATCTACCAAGTTCATCCTAGAGACCTATTGATTGATGATGTCACCATGTAGGAGAGGTAAGTGATTGAAATCTTCCCTATTTCACCCAAATTTTTCATTACTTTCATTTTTTAACCCTAGTTTTTAATTGTCATCTTTTTCTAACAACTCATCTTGCTGACCTCCCATCCCTCTACACAACCCTCTAGTTACTCCTCCTCCTAACCTTCCATAAAACCTTGTTGCTTCTCCTATCCCTCCACCTAACCCTCCTATAGTTCCCCAAAACCCCCTGGTAGTCAAGAGGTTTTTATTGACAACATTGTGGGAAACAAACTTGAAATTGAAGAGTTAATTGACAGAATAAGGGATCCCATTTTGATTAACTCCCATCTCACCCAGCTAGTCAATTCTCTATAGATCTTATTAGGTCAAATTGACTCTATAACAAGTCAAATTAATCGAATGACCTCATATAGGGATACTTACAGGGCATATTATGCTAATAATTTATCATCCCTTCAGGTCAAGAATAAAGATATTTCAAAAGTCAACATTTGTGCCCTATTCATCGACCCAACCACCAATGCCCCATTTCTCATAACTGTTAAATATTTTCCTATCCATCACTATGTACTTAACTTAATCATGACCAATTTTTAGGATCGATAGTGGCAAGTCTTTGATAATCCACCATGTAACAACCATGAGGTCTCGATACATTTTTTTAGGAAACTCTACTGTGAGTTTGTCCTTAACAAGATTCCCAATTATTTTGATTTTAGTGAGTTTTAGGGCTGAGGAAAAGGCTCTTCATAGGATCAACCAAGTACACATTGTGCACTTAATTAGCCTATGTGGATCTATATCTAAAATCCTCTTGAGCATGAGATCCCCTCTATAGTTCAATAGATCATGGAGACAAACACTCTCTATGCTCTTACTTCACTCATTGATACACTCACTAATCATATGAGTAGGATTTTATAGAGTGATGCTATAGATACACCATAAACAACCTAACCCCAACCCTACCATTGTAGTTTGTGTGGATTTATGTGCATAGGACATTTTGATGATGATGTCATTGGTGGTTCAGATGGATTAGATCATATTCTTAGGAGTGATGGGTTTTTAGAACACATATATGGTGTGTAGACATTAGTCACCACACAAATGTAGGTATATTTCATATAAATGCCATGTTAAATTTAATTTATAAGCTATTAATTTATTTATATATAAATTTAATGTCATTTTTTATGTCACATGAGGTGACGGTTCCTTCACCATCAAGTTATCATTTACAATTTTTGATTTGTCATGATCATTGTTTACATATTTTGATCTCATTGTTGGGTAATTCATGATTACATCAAACTCTGTTAGGATGACACCATTTACCTATATAGAGGTAGAAATTATTTACATATATGTTTTTCTATTTGCATATATTAGGATTGCAGTTTTTTAACATATATGTTTTGCTCTTTGCATGTAATTTACTTCTCTTCTCAAGAATTAATGAAAAAATAACACAATAAAAAACATAACAGTCATGAATGGTCTTATATTAGACCATGCTTCCTAAGGATTAGCATCCTACAATGCTCTTACAGGGTCATCAATTGAGGATGTAGACATTGCATTCATATCTTTTACCCATTACCCATATGGTACATTTTATCTTTCTATTACTTGAGGTCAATACACTATTTTAAAATAAATACATTGCATTCTTCTAGGGATAGAACATTATTTATGAATAAATCATTAATCACATTTTTAATTAAAATATTTGAAGCTTCCTTATAAATATACACCCATTTACCTAATGGAAGTGAGCTTGGAAGTGATAATATCTTATTAAATGGGAGTCTTGTTCATATACCTCTTTCCCAAAGACTTTCTTAATAATGAAAACTAAAATTCCTATGACCATATTGCATCTAAAATGATAAGGACACAAACTTTACATGACTTCACATGTTGCATAAATACATCCTCCTCTTTGATATGGGTGAACACAAACAATCCTTTTTCTTTCTTTTTTGTATATATTTTCACACCCAACATTTGTATAATATCCATGTATATATATTTTATGGTAGGAGTGTGCAATAAGTATACCACACTAATCCACTTAAACAACCATCTCCAATAAATAATGAGGAACTACTATAATCATCAATGTCATATCTTACACATACATCTTTATGATTAGGCTAGGATTTAGAATGAACATCAAAACCCACCCACCGCTTACATAAATTATTTCCCAAAAAGGGGAGATGATTTTCAAGCATGTCTACTCTTTATTATCCTTCCTTGAAAAATGATAATAAGATCAAATGACCTTATATGACCATACAAAAAATAAGTAGTTACGAAGATCCTACCTAAGTCAAACCCCTATTTTTAGACAAGTAATAAATCAACAACCAATATAGTCCAACATGTAATATAGTATAAATTGAATATCTTGACCCAAGTATATTTATATTTATCAATGAAAAAAAATAAACTAGTATATTATATATTCCCTTTCACTAATTTTCTAATTTTGGTTTTGGTACAAGGTTGTTGCTCTGACACTTCAATAGATGGCTTATCAATTCAGATCTATGTGTATTTTCATGTGCATGCTTGTCCTCTTCTTTCCTATAATTTGTCATTGCATTCAAGTACTTATATAGATAGATATTTTTTATACAAGTCCTTCTATTGATCATTTTGGTTTCCATCTATAAGATTTGATACTTTATATAAAACTAAGTAAGACCTTGTTTACATGAATAGTTGATGGCTGGAGTAAACACATCTCTCTTTCTACAAACTGAAATGGACATAAGCAATATTGTTATAATGTCATCTATAACGGCACTAATAGAGGTATATATTAGCTATTGTAATTTTGAATTGTAAAAATAGACTTCTTTTAATAATTTTAGTGCATGTACTTGGGTAAAATATAACCTATGTAAATGTATTATGTATGGAGGGTTGTCCTATGATAGCTAATAGTCCCAGTTAGATGGTGATTGGGGTAACTTTTCATGTTCTTCCCATATTTGAGATGCCTATTCTAATAATTGAGCATGCCATTGACTTGTTTGAGTGTGAAAAATGGATTAAGCATGATCATGAGCTTGTAATAAGTGCACATGTTTAAATGATTTTTTATTGTAGTTTAAAATTAATTTCTTAACAATTGTTTGAATGTATTTTATGTTGATTAATAGTTTTTGTATTTGAACAAGCTCAAATGCAAGCTAGATATGAGTGTAGGATCTACAATCAAACCTTGGAGCAATCCAAGGCATTAGAGGGGTCTCCATATACTATCAGGGCATTCTAGGGACAATCTTCTTTGAGGAAGGAAAAGAAAGGGAAACTATTTGATGGATAGGATGTCTAACACATGAGACCTACTTTTTGTATGCATATATGGAAATTGATGCATTTTTGTCATTGTATCTGCACATATGACATTCAACCAACATTAGATTCTATGTTGGTAGATTTAATTTTTTTTATGCCTATCACGGTAAACTATGTATTATTGACATTGGACACATATGCCTATATTATATGCCTATTATGGCAATCTATCTAATTTATATTCAATTTTTATTTTATTGTGTATTATTTTACAGTGTTATTTTGATCTTCCAAATTATTATCTATCAGATCTCATATTTAATGTTGTACACATAAATTATGATTAACAATTATTCTTTTCACTGCTATAAATCTCAGATCTCCCATATTTTTTTATATTAAAGTTTTTATTTCATTGTGTAGTGGAAATGACTAATGACACTCTTATCACTTAGGCTTAATGGCCTTATTCTCTTTGTACCTACTTATTTTACACTTTGGAGACACTTCATCATTTCATTAGACCTATTACAAACCTATAACATTCATTCTCTAACTCATTTCATACATTCCATTCACAAGCATTCTCTCACTCTTTCACTATCTTCTCATTAGGAAATCTTCTTAGGTTTCAAATACCAAAACTTGATATAGGTCTCAAGGAGTTAGTATTATATCATAGATGCTATAACATGGTCAAATCACACCTACCTTAACATAATACAAGTACTCAAACACACTTCAACATTCAATTCCACATATAGGGCACAATAAGGCATAACAAGGCACCCTACACAATAAGGCACTCTATAGGCTTGTGATAGCAATATGGAGTATGCCTTGTATCACAAAATATAATTTTTAGGGACAATATGAACATATATTTAATGATAATAAATTGTACATAATAAAAAATACTCTACTTAGCTACACTAGATTGAATACATGGTCAAATTCATCTGATAATGTCATATTTATAAGTTGTAATGCTATTTCAACCTTATATGTGTTTATTGAAATTAAAAGTTTGGAACTCCAATCATCCACACACTCTTATGACTAGCACACATTACAGGTATATTCCATGCATGCATAACAAAAAAATACCAAGTGTCTCATATGAAAAATCAAATAACTTACATTTGAGCTACAAAATGAGTGGAGGTCACTCAAACCCATTCGAGTCATACAATCCTCATACTTTGCCAAGTGTTCTTCCTCCATTCACCAAAAATGTCTATAAATAGTAGAATTTGGTTAAGCACCATGACAAATGTTCTCATTACACCATTCAACCATAATTTTTGCATCTATCAAATGAACACCCTCTTCAAATTTCTACTCCTCCCTTATAATAGCTCTTTTTACACATGCTCCAACACTGTCATGTTCCCCTTTTCCATGGTCAGCCTCAGTGAAACTCCAAACATGTTTTAAACTAGTAGTAACATGCATCCTACTCAACCAATAAAACATTCATGTATTTTTTAATTATGATGTGCAATTATCTGACCAAATATAATATTCATTGAAAGTAATGTTCCTCTGACTCAACTATTCATAAAACTTTTCAAAACAACCTTGCACATACTTTGAATAATGTGATCTATCATTGTTGATATAAAAAAGGTACGCCATTAATATTTTTTGTTGCTCCTCTATACTATCATTTACATGCATGAATGTTATATGTATGAATATGGTAACTTGTGATGAGTTTTAATACTATGATTGAACTTCCATTTGGGGTTTGAATGTGTAATTCTCAACAAAATAAACTACTAAAACAATAAAAATAGGTACAAATGTATACTTTCATATCTTGAAATTTTCATTCAACCATCTAGCCCAGTGTGTGTGCCTCGCATACTCATAAATAATCTTTCCTTAAATTTGACCAAGAATTTGGAAATAATTATCTTTTTTTTAAAAAGCTCACACCTTCTAGATTCTCTGCGATCTTTTTTTTTTTTGGCTGCAGGAATCAATACTATATTGCTTAAGGACTCAGTACAGCATGGTCCCCCTTTAACCTATAGTACACCTGGTAAACTTTTTAATGTGACCGATGGCACTAGCGTGACATGCCCTCCAGTACCATGGGGCGGGGGGGGGACTAGAACCCATGACCAATAGAGATTCTTTGCCATCTTTTACTTGATAAGTTACTGATTTATATTTTCTTAAAAAAAATAATTCATGTCTAATTTCACTTTTAATCTCCAAATGGATATATTTTTTTAAATTTGGTAATCCACCACAAATGCTGCAATCTACTAGTTATCATTATACATTGGGCAACATTACAATATTTGTTGCATAATCTCAGGCCTATAGTATAATATGCATCATGTAAATTTTCAAAAAATTCATCTTTTTCATCATCTATGTTATATTTTCTTAGTCCTAATTTGTAGATTATAGGTCTCATCTTAATCAATTTTATCAATGAAATAAATAATTGACATCTTTGACTATCGTACTCCAAACTATGAAAAAAATTATCCCAAATTTGTTGAGCCAATCTTCTTGAATGATGATCAAACATTTTGTTATGCATTAGTTTTAAAATATTTTCATCAACTTCAATTAGGTACTTGTCTTTTATACACACAATTATTAGAGGTGTTGGTAATGGTAGAATTTGTTGAGAGGGTGTTTCAAAACCATTATTACTTTCATTGTTTAGAGGTGGGATGACATTTTCTTCATTTTTAATTTATTCATTATATGTTTCCATGAAATTTTCTTAATGTTTAATTTCATAATTATTTGTTTCCATCAAAAAATTTTAATTCATGGGGGGTGAAGCATCATACATAGACTCATCATCAACAAAATAAAAAACTTTCTAAATTTGAATGTGAACTTCCAACATTAACTAATTCATTATTTTTAGTTTCATTATTATTCATTTCATTATGGTTAATTTCCACATTATTTAATTGATTATAATCAATTTCATGATTGTTTAATTAATTATCATCAATTGGCTCATTATCTATAGCATTTGGTTCATTAAGATTAGGGTTTGTACCTTTTTTACCATGAAGTTTTCGCCATTTGTAGCTTATGACTCTCTCTCAAGTATTCTAATTCCTATGATGTTTTGTTCTTCAACAACTTACTCTTCTTTTTTGAACATGATTTAGAACCCATAAAAAGGGACAATAGATAAATTTCAAAGGTGGGGTCAAGTACACAGGTATGCATAACTCACAAAAGTAAATAGAGAATGTTTGTGGGGATGTAAGTCTTGATTTGGGTTTAAAATAGTCATTAATAATTATGTTTAATCTAAAATAATAATATGATCATGTTAATACATAAAAGGATCACGTTATGTGTTGTATAAGGTTTTGGCCCATCCAACCCATTGAGAAACTTATATTGACAATAACACAATCTTATTATGTAATAAAATGATTGTGTTATTGTCTATATAAGTTTTGGGGTTGGTAATTGGCAATGAGAATCAATTTTTGCCTATGTTAAGAATAACATGATCGTGTTATTAAATAATGTGATTTCATTATACGTAATATAGATAAGGGATTATGGATTAGGGATTAAGGCATTAATGCATAGGGTTTGTAGATTAGGGATTAGGGATTAGGGGTTACAATTTATGTTTTAGGGTTTAGGGATTAGGACATGTAGGTTTTGGATTTAATGGTGTATATAAGTTCTAATCACTATATACCATGTAAAAACCTAATTTTTTATATAAAGGATGTTAATTAGGACTAAATTAATTGGTAAATAGGGATTTTTTTTGGTTTAAAATTTAGGGTGCAATGTTTAAGGCTTAGGTTTAGGGTAAACATTTCCAATCACAAAGATATAATTATTAGTCTAAATGATGTTAATTTGGGCTAAAATTATTGGTTCAAGGTTTAAATAGTTTATATTTATTGTTTAGAGTTTAGGGATTATGAAGTTAAGCATTAGGGGTTAGGGTATAGGTTATAGGATATATAATGTACAATCATGATGGTGATTGGGGAAAATTAGAGCTAATCAACCCCCAAATCACAATTTATAGTCATGAACTTGGGTTGAAGGGGATTGAAATAGACCTAATTTAATTGAGATGCACATATAAGTTGAATGTGAATTTAGGATCAATTATCCCCCACATCATCATAGATTGAGCTGATGAAGTCAATCGTGATAATGGGTGATGCACTTTTAACCAAGTTAATCTCTATGAACCTAATTATTATTGTGTATATATATATATATAAAGTATGTTAATTGGGGCAAAATTTATTGGTTTAGGGTTTAGGGTCTATATAAGGGTCTGGCATTTAGGACTAATGGCTTAGGGTTTAATGTAAATGGTACAGGGTTTAGGGTTCAAGTTAAATGGTAAAAAGCAACTTAGGGTTTAAGATATTAGATATAGGGTCTAATCACTAAGGTAATTGAATAACACTTGAGCTACTTGTGACACCTATTTATTACTTAATTACCTTCATGTTTACATTTCTGATAAATATTAGGTTAATTATGCCATGCACATATTATATCCATGTTATATAATTTATTGAGCCATAAATTTGGTTTAGGGGCTCAATTTTGCCCATATCATGTAGGTAATTACACATATTGACCAATTAGATCAATTCATGATAGAAGATCGATCTTTTGATTTTTCCCCAAATCATATCTTGCTATTAAAGGGGTTCAAATTCACCTCAAATGCATCCTTAATTAAAAGAATCAACTAGCTCCTCCTCTTTGGTTAATTAGGTTGAAGGGGCTTGAAATAGTCCTAATTTACTGAATAGATACACAACTATATTGGTACTCCAAAGGCTTTATCCATAGGTTTAAAAAGTGCATTTTATGACATCTTATGATAAAAACAGTTATATCATACAAGGCATTTATGTTTGTGGAATGTAGTGGGCATTAGGGAATAGGGCTTACAATATATGTTTTATGGATTAGGACATAGGGTTTAGGTTTAATGACATGTATATTAATGTCTAATTTCTAGATATGCCATATGTTCAAACGTGATTCTTACTACAAAGGATGTTAATTGGGATTAAATTAAAGCTGGTAAGTATGGAAATTTTATAATTTACAATTTAGGGTATAGTGCTTAGAGTTTATGTTTTATGGCTTCTAGGTTTTAATGTATATACATGGTTTATGGCATAGAGGATCAATCACAAAGATAATTGAAGATAATTAGAATAAGTTGGACCCATTTGTGACTACAGAATGTGTTTTTGGGTTGTCATTATACCATTGATGTCATCCTGTAGATTGAGTGAATTAGTCAAATGGGGTAATTAGTCATGTGATTTAGGCCAAACTAAGCTCTATTAACTTAATTATTACTCTAAATGATGTTAATTTGGGATAAAATGATTGGTTTAAAGTTTAAAGAGTTTATATTTAGAGTTTAGAGTTTAAAGATTAAGAACTTTACTGATTAGGGCTTAAGGTATAGGTTTTAAGGTATATAAGGTACAATCATGATGGTGATTGGGTCAAATTTGATCTCCTTGAACATAGATCTATGAGTATTAAAGAATGTGAATTTGGGATCAACTATCCCCCAAATCATCATAGATTGAGCCTACAAGTCAATTATGGTAATGACTGATGTAATTTTAACCATGCTCATCCTTGTGAACCTAATTTTTATTAAATATAAAGGATGTTTATTGGGGATAAATATATCCTAAGGGCCTACTGAGTCTCAATGTAATGAATTTCATCCATATGATATCAATTGGGGATCCAAGTGCTCACCATATTAAGAAACAAGATTTTTTTCAATTTGATATGCAATTCAGTCCAAAGGAGTTGTGTGCAAGGAATTACATTCATATATAATGGAAATTGGGGCTTACTTGGCCTTGATTACATACCATATTGAAGCAATCAATTATTTGGTTCTAGATGATACATAATTAGGGCCAATCGAGGCTTACCCAAGGAATTGTGTCAACATAATTTTAATTAAGGCCCTAATTGGACACCTTATTAAAATAATTGAGTGTTTGAGTGAATTTTATATGAAATCATGACCAATTGAACCCTATATAACTAATTACATCCATCTAATAACAATTAGGGTTCTGATTATGCACCAAATTTAATTGAAAGAATATTTGGTTCAATATTATCTATGAAATTTAGTCCAAACAAGACTTATGTAATAAATTTCATCCTTCTAATCTCAACAAATGGTTTTTTTGGTCCCAAATACAAAACATATTGAATCAACCAAGTATTTAGTTCAGTTAAATATGCAATTATGAACAACCAAGGCTCATGAAAGTAACTGAATACATCTAATGTCAATTACAAATTTGTTAGCCCTGATTGTAAACTATATCTACATAATCATGTAATTAGCTGTATCCTATATATAATTGGGGCCACCTGAGCCCCATGAAATTAAAAGTATCCATATAATGTTCTAGTTGGGTTCCATTAGCCCTAATTGCACACCATATTTAACCAATTGAGTATTTAGGTTCAATATGATATGAATTTTCAGCCATTTAATCCCCAAGCAAGGAATTACATCCATCTAATGTCATTTGGGGCTCTAACTACACCATGTTAAATAAAATGATATTTTTTCAATACTATACACAATTGAAGACAACCAATTCCTATGTAATTAACTGCTTTCACCTAGAATATCAAATGAGGCATTCTTCATCCCATGTAACAAATTGTGTCCATCTAATGTCTATTATGAATATTTTCCCATAATTTCAAATCGTATTTAACCAATCGAGTATTTTAATTGAGTATAATCTATAATCAATATTAATTAGTCCCCTTACAAGGAATTCCTTCAATATAATGTTAATTAGGGCTTTGATATCATAACATATTAAACTAGTTGAATATTTAGTTCAATCTAATACACAATCAGGGTCAAATGAACCCTGAGAAAGGAATTATGTCCATATAATGTCAATTGGGTCTCTAATTCCACATCATATTATAATAAACCAAGTATTTAGTTGTGTTTGATATATAATTTGGGTTAACCAAGCTCTATGTAAGGAAATATGTCCATCTAATGTCAATTTAGGTTTTATTGGCCTGATTGCACACCATTTTGGGATTAAAGGAATAATAAATTGGTTCATAGGTTAATACATCTTTAATTATCATTCAATGCTATCAATTCTTGACAAGAACATTGGTCTCAACAACAATCTCAATCAACTAATATTTAATCTTAATTCTACTAGGCTTGATGGTTCCTATTTGGGTTTTATAGTGTTGAGAATATGTAATGTGATCACATTATTAAATATCATGATCACATTATTAATAAAATCACTTACATGATCACAATATTTGAATTTGAATTCAATTCCCATGCCTTTTGGCTCAGGAATGGCTTGGATTTTCAATATACAACTGAGTTTTGAAAGGTATGAAAATAAACAACAAATTTCAACTTTGATTCCCAAATACACTAAGAATTTCAATGTAAATTTTCAAAAAAATAATACCTTCACAATGATCATGCTATCCTCTTTCCAAAAATATGATTTTTATAATTGTTAGACTAATTTAAGGTTTCAAACTCTATTGATTTCTAACTATGCCACTACATGCCACAAACATACATGCCTATACATGTTCATGTAATTTGTCTTTCATTGATCCAAGTGAAAATAAAATTATATGGTGACTAAGTAGGCCTAATTATACATACATTCAAAACAAATTTTTTTTTGAGGTAGTTAGGCATGTTGCATGAATGGCTATCCATTTCTTTGTTAATTTTTAGAATTTATGTACTTACAAAATTCATAAAAATAAAGTATATTAAATAATATTAAATGATTCTAAGAAAATGTTGCACATCACGGTCATCTATCTACTATGTTTTCTAAAATAAATAGGGGTTCCTCTTCAAATTTTAGATGTTTGACCTAGTTATACGTGACCATTTTTTTTTAAATAGTGTTTTGGAAACTAGACTCAAAATGCTACATTTCATGTTGTTACACCATCTTCAAATTTATAGTGTATATATCTAAAATTATCAATAGAAATTTAGATTTCTAAAATTTTAGGAAAATCATGTCCATGGGTATGCCACTTTGTCCACCAACTTTGTGCACTTACCCTTAAAATTGAGTGTAATAGTTATTTTATTTTTTTAATTAAGGTAAATGAGGTAGTGTTTGATAGGTGTTATGAACCAGACTGGGACACAAATTAAGGGTCCAAATCCTATAAAAACCACATATAATAATCATTAGTGTTAATAACATGCCATTAGGGTAGATATATACCATAAATGGCCAAAACCAACATAACATGTCCAACGATATTTGACTCTAAGTGAGACTAGACACATCTTTTAATTTTTCCTTTTGATAATATTTATGATTTTTTAAGACAAAATTACACATGCATTATATATTAGCCTCTATTAATATCAATGTAAACTCTAACAAAACTTAGTTTTTCAAAAAAAGTTAACTAGCAGTTGTCCCAAAAGTGCAAGTTACACTGAAAGGGTTGTACTTTTTTGTTTTTGGTAAAGTAGGGTTTTATAAAATGAAAAAATATAATTCAATAGTTGTACCTCACTTAAAACCCATGACTACTAAATTCATCTCGCATTTTATGTGTGAAGAGTGAAGCAAGAATAATCTTATATTTTAGGTAATGGTAAAAAATGAGGTTATATGTTTTTTCATATGACTTGACAATGAATTATGCAAGGCAAAGATGTTTCATTTCATGACAAAATTGAGAAATAATGAAGTAGTGAGATGGACCCTCCCTATATATTTAATTTTAATTATTATATATTATATTATTATTTTTATTAATATGATTACTACTACTAATGTACATGTATATAATATAATATATATTAGTACTAATATATACAATTATTACATATTATAGTATAATACATAATTTTATATTATTAATATATTTTAAGATTATAAAATATTATATATTATATATTATATATTATTATAATATACTAATAGCATGTATATATTAATATGATTAATATTGATATATTAATATATAATTAATTTATTAATAATATATTGTATATATATAATATAGTATAGTATATATTAATATATACTATTAATGCATATCATATTATTAATATATTTTAAAATTTATAATATATTATATATTATATTACATTACATTATATATTAACATATGAATATATTATAATATATAGTATATATTATTATATATAATATAATATAATATAATATTATTATAATATATATCTTTAATATCGGTAAACATTTTTTATAGAATCTAGTCAGAATTATAAATCAGAGAAGAGTTTTTGAGTCAGAGTTATAAATTGGGAAGAAAGAAGCTTTTACAGAAATCTGAACTTCAAATTAGAACTGGGATACAATTGGGGACCAGTCCCCAATAAATAATTAGATAATAAAATGACATAAAGACAACCAAAACTCCAAAAGATGAAAAATGGGAATCCAACACAAAGAGGACATGCTACAAAACCACCATAGATGGCAAAGTACCAAAGATAGATGAATCACATAATAAAAATTAGGATAATGAATAAATCCTTCAATAAACAAAAACTGAAATTAAACCCAAATAAAACATATAATCTTGAACGTCAAGGATCATCCACAAGTAGAAATGCTTCTCCTCAAAGAGAAATCATCCAACATCTTTTGGCAACCATTGTGAATAAGTTCTTTCGCTTCTAGTCTCAGTGTTTCTACCTCTGGTTTGCATCCCCTACGTCTCACTGACATTTCTATATCTACCTTTTGTTTCTAACCATTCAAATGAAAAAAAAATGAATAACCTTAAAAATAGGTCCTCCAAACAAGTATTCACAAGTATATCATATTATACTTACAAACTAGATTTAACTACGTAAATTCTCTAAAAGTATAGAATAAAATTGATAGATTTGTATTTGACATAATGTTTTGATTTGTATAGAATATGTGGGATTATTTTATAGTGGAGCATTATTGCTAGATAAAAACTTAAAGAGATGTTCTTTAATAATTTATCATGATGTTTATTTTGAAGAGATGCTTGTTTAATTTGAACAATTTGATGTGTGCAGATTTATCTTCGAGTATGAGGAGCATGGTTACAATATTATTCAGGATTTTGGATATAGGGACCAATTTTTTTTTATTGCACCATAATATTTTGCATTTTATGTAGGTGGGAATACATTTTTATTTAAACTATAGTTCAATTAACATCATGTTGAATTGCACATGTCACCTCCCATTATAGACTGTCAAGCAACAAGGTCTCCAATCAAGATAATAAAATGGACGTTTGTGGATTATATGTAATAACTATATGAGACATGACAATATAATAAACTTACATTTAAAAATAGAACATGTTTATGACTCCGATGATTTGAGCCTCGAAGGTTTGGAAGCAATAGAAAAAAAAGTTGAGATTTATAATTCTAAAGAAAATAAAGAGAAAAAAAGACATGATATTCTAAAGCAAATGGAATTTGCAAAAGTAAGTGATACATTATGTGTTTTCCATTATATTTTTTTGCTCACCAATAATTCACATCTTGTGCTTACACACGAGTTACAAACCCTGACAGAAAAAAGAAAATGTGTTAGTTACAAACAAGAATGTGAAGGGGAGAAGATGAGAGTTAAAGGCAAGCATATTTTTTTCTCTTCAATTTTCAGTCACTCTTGCTATTGAATCAAATTAGTATGATTTTTATTTCTAATTCATGAAATTAATCATATTCAATTTTTTTAATACCAAGATAATGATGGTTTAACATAAAATAAGGAATGGAAGAAGAGAAGAAATGTTTGATGTTGCAGATCAATAACTTGTGTTGCAAGCATGATGATGTTCATATTATAGACATGGTTGAGAATGTTCTATGTTATAGATATGCTTTAGGATATTAATGTTCATGTCCCAAGATTTGATACATAATGCCATATTATCAACATATGTCAACTTTTATGACATATTATTTTGAATATTGTAATGTTATGTAATGTTGTGATTCTCAATGAGATAAAAACTGTTTCATACACTCATTGGATGAACTATGTACTTTTATTGGGGAACAGGGGCTATTGTGATAGTTCCTCCCTATTTTGAACAATTATATCAAACACTACCATGTGGAATAAAGTTGTTATTCTCTTATGAATTGTTGTGTTGTGATTTGTTACGTGTAATATTTATTCAATAAAATTTTGTTGGTAATGTAAGTTATATGCAAAATATAATGAATTACAAAAATAGTAGTAAAATTTTGAAATAAACAACTTTGAAGCAAATTAAATATGACTAATTTTTTTATGTTGTGCTAAAATTTAACTAAATGAGTTATCCTAGTGATAGTCCTATGTGGTGGAGGTAATATGCTCACTAAAAACTATTCTAAATGTTGGTACAAATGTTAATTACTTTGTAATGTTCTTGTGTGGAGATTATATTTCAAGAGAGCTTATTCAAGATCTTAATAAAAAAAATACCTTAGCCAATTTCATGAAAAGCTCCACTTCTAGTATAGAATGAGAGACACCCATTTTTAAAATGTCACCTCAACTAATATAAATCCATCTTTGGAGTTGTAATTTTTTTGATTTTCAAGTCCATTTTTAGGTAGTAAAGATGTATCTATAAAATCAAATTTCTCTCCATCTATTAAATTGACTTTACACATCTTAAAAGGGTCAAATTAAAGGTTAGACAATTGTCCAATTTCTACCCATGGCCATACATTTTTCTAAGGTAGGTCTTTATGTTGGATTTATTCCTTTCATGTACAAATAAATTTTAAAGTGTATAAAGGTTGTGAGACTGAAAATTACACCTCAAATAAACTATAATGTTAATCAATCATCAATTTCATTTCGCTACAAATCCTCTTTGGGTGCTCTAGAATCTTTATATGATTCCATGTTTTAAGGGTTTTTGGTATATTTAAAAATATCCTCCAAATT